>JAWQUT010000370.1:71067-81824 GCA_033807755.1 Ellobium chinense | reverse complement strand
CACACACACACACACACACACGCACGCACGCGCACACACACACGCCCGCGCGCACACACACACGCGCGCACACACACACACACACACACACGCACGCACAAACACACACACACAAACGCGCGCGCGCGCACTCAACCATATAGACAGAAAGTAACTCCGACCTCAGACATTTTGACTCTCCTACACTTTCAATTTCTCATGTTTTTGTAAGTCGCGCGTGTGCGCTCTTTATGACTATTTAGAAGCTTGGAAAAGAGAAAAGGAATTCGTTAGTTCACAGCACGTTTTGACCGGAGCGGGGAGGGGAGAAGAGTAATATTGTTTCGTAGACTATTTTGACCGGAGAGTCAAAATCTTGAGAGCGTCAAAATGTAATGTCACATCGGCGCCCAGTCTCTTCGGAAGCTGCCAAAAATCTAGCAGGCCCCTTGTACAAGTTGCGCAAGTTTAAAACCCTCTTGACAGCTCTAAAATCGTAGAAGAATAGACTTAGCGGCTGCCGCTGTCCCTGCAAAATTGATAGGATAATTCTACCCAATACTTCAGTCTTACAACCAGAGAGAAGGAATATAGCTGTAATCGTGATGACATGCCATTAAAACCTGACTCACCATCACTCGTGCGAGTCGCCTTAATTAATAGTGCTTGAGATCACTATCTTCTGGAAAGCACGCGCATCATGCATCACCCTTCCAGGCTGTATACCTGAATAATGAGGTCTGAATAGCGGTCTACCTAAGGGTACCAGAATCGAATGGTGTGTATTCGATATATGTTCCATAAGTACTCAGTGTGTGATGGGGACAAAATATGACGTAGACACCAGCTAGACTGACGTATTTTGTAGCTCAGTCTAAAAATGATAATAATAAAAATAAAATAATAAAAAAAGAAAGCCTGTGTTTATTCAACTTTTATATTTTTTGACTTCTATTCACATATTTATGTTACCTTACAAGTATAACCTGTCCATTCAGTCAGTCACACACACACACACACACACACACACACACACACACACACACACACACACACACACACACACACACACACACGTGAACACACACAATTTGATCAGCATTTAGAATGATATAAAAATCTTTGAATCAAAAGAAGAAAAAGGTTAGCTATTGTATAATCCCATTTTTCTTTTTGCTACCATGAAGATTTAACAACTTGAAATATTAATTTACTCGTAAAAATCAGCTATGATCATTAATTAAAACTTTCCCCAATAGGACAGCAATAATGAAATAGCTCCAAACCCGTGAAGAGATAAAGGAGGGTAATAATTTAGATCTCTAAATTAAATAGAATAATTTACCTTTCCGTTTAAACACTGAATACATAACAATAACACTGATTTTCGGATATCTATCTATCTATCTATCTATCTATCTATCTATCTATCTATCTATCTATCTATCTATCTATCTATCTATCTATCTATCTATCTATCTATCTATTTGTTTGTCTGTTTGTCTGTCTGTCTGTCTGTCTGTCTGTCTGTCTGCCTGCTTGCTTGCATATATATACTCAGACTCCTTGTTAGGGACATATCTCCCCCCGCCCCCTTCCTCTGTCCCCAAACTGGCCCGAACCCAACTCCACCCCCAATGTTTCAAGAAATGCGGGGATTGTGTTTACAGCTCTGACGCCTCTGATAAAGAGCTTATTTAATTATTTCGTTATTTTTAGAGACTTAATTCCGCATTTTCACAATTAACCGACTTTTTAAAATTTCAACATGTGCACAACAGCAGCCCGGGCGGCTCTTAACCCCCATCATCTCCGCGTTCAATAGCATAAAATGCGATGGTGCTCTTCCGTTAGTTCGCACCGCGCCGTTCAGCAAGGCTAATGAACTCCCCAACCGTAAGTTCAATGAAGCGGTGATTAATTTTCTGCAGGTGGTTGGCTGGCAGAGAGAAGCGGGTTTTATTTTCGAACGAGGTAATTTCCGTTGAAACAAGGAACACACGGGCAGCTGACATAGTTGCGGTAATAGGAGGGTAACTCCACGGAAAATGACTGTGTTTACTTTGTGGTTAAAATAAAATAAAACGTGATGGAATTAATATTATCAAAGGACCGAGGCTGTATTTCTAGTTTGTGAGTATTCTAGTTCTTGAGGTAAATTTGACTCACCGAAGACTCGTTAGTTTCTCAAATGACAAGGAATTATATTACTAATATTATATAATTCCAGGAACAGTCTATGACACAAAGCATCAGAGAGCTGTTTTGGCTTGTAGAATGTGCAGGACATCCTATTACAACATAATGTCACACTTATAGGCAGTTCCGTCTTTAATCTAAGTACTTTTTTTTCAAGAGAAGGCAAAACAAAACTATTAGATAATGCTGGAAAATAATACTAATCTCAAGATTTGATGGTGGTTTTCAAATAAATGACGTTGTGACTTATTTTTGAAATGTATGTCTATATTATGCAATAAGTATGTGCGATTGTGTATGTTTATGCTTGTAATATGGCTGGTGTTTAAAAGAAATGTATGCGATGTAAAGCGCCTCGAGCTTTTTGGGGGTGAGGCGCTATAAAAATTCTCTTTATTATTATTATTTTGTGTGACATTTGATGGATAAGATTAGCTGTAGCAAACACAAATATAGCCCAATTTGCAAACTGATTGCCTATAACTGAGACGATAAGTACTCAGCCAGGTGTGAAGAAAATATAGTCATAGCGATGCATAGTAGAAACATCATACATCTACAGTCTTCAGTTAGTAGTNAATTATATTACTAATATTATATAATTCCAGGAACAGTCTATGACACAAAGCATCAGAGAGCTGTTTTGGCTTGTAGAATGTGCAGGACATCCTATTACAACATAATGTCACACTTATAGGCAGTTCCGTCTTTAATCTAAGTACTTTTTTTTCAAGAGAAGGCAAAACAAAACTATTAGATAATGCTGGAAAATAATACTAATCTCAAGATTTGATGGTGGTTTTCAAATAAATGACTTTGTGACTTATTTTTTAAATGTATGTCTATATTATGCAATAAGTATGTGCGATTGTGTATGTTTATGCATGTAATATGGCTGGTGTTTAAAAGAAATGTATGCGATGTAAAGCGCCTCGAGCTTTTCGGGGGTGAGCTGGCGCTATAAAAATTCTCTTTATTATTATTATTATTATCATTATTATTTTGTGTGACATTTGATGGATGAGATTAGCTGTAGCAAACACAAATATAGCCCAGTTTGCAAACTGATTGCCTATAACTGAGACGATAAGTACTCAGCCAGATGTGAAGAGAATAAAGTCATAGCGATGCATAGTGTAAGACATCATACACCTACAGTCTTCAGTTAGTGGTAGAAATAGTGGATAATGTAGTAGAAATAATGGATACTATGAATAAGATGCATACTGACAGCACGAGGGCAATGTTATTGAGTTTGCAAGGATTTGAGTAAATTATGTTGGCGTAAAACGAAAAGGAAATTCCAGAAAATTGTAGAAATTTAGAGCGAGGGACTGGCGATCTGCAACTAGTAGGTGGAGAATTCGAGTAAGTGAGGATCGAGGTCGCCGTGTTCTATTACAAATAGTATACCTGATGGCATCTGATTGGTTCACAAGAGCCTGTCGCCTCGCACAGGCCGCACGGCAGTGATCAGTGGTCTCACAAGTTGATAGTTTGTTCTACGGCTTTCATTCTACTTTCTTCAGAGAGTCTTTTGACAAAGGATTTGGTTTTTAATTCAGCTTTAGTTATATTTGATTTCTAATTGTATACTATACTGTTTTATTATCTTTATTTAGATTCTTTTAGACGGGGCTTCAAGGACTATATTTATTTTAACATACTGTGTTTATTTCCCAATGTATTTCTAGTTATTTGTTTTAAAGATATTTCATGAACTTGAATAGTAAAGGACCAGTTCATATTTTCAAGTTTTGTTGGTTAATACTTGAAATTCGATAGCTTGCGCGTTAACGATGGGATCTCTTAACATCATAAGAATTGCATTAACTCTGCATGTTGAATTCCACTATGAGAGCACTAATGTTATCGTCACGGTAGCAAAAAATCCCATCGTCGCCGCGCAAAATCTCCATTTAATAAAAAAAAAATTGCGACCGGGGAACAGAGCATTATAACAAAAATGTAAGAGTTTTTGAGTTCTTGAAAATTGAGAATATGAAGTTCTAGTGCATTTTTTAGGGTATGTTAACGGAGGAAAACAACAATTACTATAGAACCTTACGAACTCCAATTTCAAGAGACTGGTCAGAACGTCGAATTGTTAAGGTATATAATATTTAATAAAGAGAAATCCTAGAACAAGGGGATCGAAGCTCTGCGACAAATAGGCACAGAATGAGCATACAGGAGCCTCGAAGATGTGAGATTCTGTTGATAACAATACAATAACAGTAATAATAACAATAACAGTAAGTATATTAAGCTCAGACAACATCCTGTCGTGAAAAAAACAAGTAAAATGATCATGTTTTCAACAATTAATTTATTCGCTCACTCATCCAAATCACAATTCCAGCATTCGCACTCTCACTTATACTTCCTTACACTTTTCTCTCTCTCTCTCCCTCCCTCCCCCCTCTCTCTTTCTCTCTCTCTCTCTCTCTCTCTCTCTCTCTCTCCCTCTCTCTCTCTCTCATACCTTCACACTCACAATAATGGATGATATGTATAAGATGCATGCTAACAGCACGAGGGCAATGCTATTGAGTTTGCAAGAATTTGAGTAAATTATGTTAACGTAAAACGAAAAAGAAATTCCAGTTTCAGTTCGTAACGCTGCTCCAGATAATCTTGTGTTAACAGCACTTGACATTTCATAGTTAACGTTTTACGGTAATGGATACTTAATGTTTCGTTGAATGATCCAGACTCGTCAAGGGAATACAGGAAGAGCTTGATAGACTTTTCAGCACCGCTCACCTCCAATAACACTGAATGTTAGACCGGAGCATGGCAGCGGTGATAGAGCGCGCGTGAGTCGTTTTTCACACCTGCAGAGCAAGAAACGGAATACGAATTCTCTAGGTAGGAGTTTTTTAGAATTGGTTGGTTTTCAAGATTTGTGTTTCCGCATTGTAATTTTATAAGCAGATTACGTCTGTACACATCGAAGGTTCTATCGTAGTAATCCAGTTGTTTGTTTCTTTGGTTTCATTTTTAAAAGATTATCTTATCTATGCAAGTTGTGACAATATTGTTTATGTTCCTGGACAACACATAGATCCATATACGAAGATGCATGTAAAGCCAGTACCATGTACTGACTATAACTAGAACTTTAGTTTATTATACATTATGGTTTAAAATGCCGAACGAAAAGATCATGCTACAAATTTGGAATATTGAAACATAGAAAAGATTTGTAGCTGATATGTTTTAGACGTGTAAAGTGTTATAGTCATTATTATTTATAGTATCTAGGACATCTATTTGTTATATTATTTTATACATGCTCATTTGTATTTACAGCTGAATAAAGTTCTTGTTATTGTATTGTTATTGTTGTTAATGTGATATGATAACTTTATCCCTGATGATCAATACCTGACAGAAAAGGCCTTACTCACAAGGTTTTCTTGTGACATCTCTTACACATAAACTCGAGAATTTGGATGAAACATAATATGAAAATATTGATGTTGTCATGTCTCTAAATATCCTGTTCCCATACTAACCAGGATAAACGATCCCATGTTTGTCATAGTCTGTGAGTTTTTACGCACGGACGCGTGACTGACAGAGTAATGCTTGTAGTTATTGGGAAGCTGTGGCCGTATGCATAATTAATACGTTAATTAACGTATTGCGTTGACAACCGTGAACATTACTAATATTTTGGGAGTTTCCCGTGGTTACCGCAGTGCGTTAACTAACGTAAGGATTATGCATACGGCCACTGGTGTAAAAATATAGACCTGAGACAAATACAGAAATTAGCAGTTAAGAAATATAGTTAAAAACTATAAAAATGATATGTAGATTAAAAAAAAAATACATCTTCTCATAGCCACAGGAGACATGTAACGAGAACGTGTATCTGATTGTTGGTGTATTTTATAATGGTAGTTTGTTACAAAGGTTACAGTTTGGCATTGAAATATTATGTTGAAATTATTATGGGTTTCCATGCAGGTGCATTTTATTCTATGAAATACTCTTACAGTATATGGAAGCAAGGTGTGTATGGATGGATGGATGGATGGATGGATGGATGGATGGGTGGATGGATGGATGGATGGATGGATGCATGGATGGATGGATGGATAAAATGTAGGTATAAGAAGATAATCATAGATACCTATGTCTGTAAATATTATAGGGATACTTCAATGTAGAAGAAAGCAACTGTGAGGAGAATGATGACGCAAGAAAGACAGTGACTTGCATGAGAGATCATGAGAAAGTGGCGAGAGATGAAAGTGACCGATGCATATATTAACCATCAATTCTAGCGCATATGTTACTTCTTTCTTTCTTTCCGCTTTATTCTTCCATTTCTGTATTTCTTTCTCTCCCTTTTCTCACTTCCTTACCTTCGTCTTCACTCTCTTTGATTTGATAAAGATTATATATTTAAATTGTGTGATTGGCCTAGGGCCTACAAAAAAATTTAATTGAGTTGACTTGAATTGAACTGAATTGAATTGATAAACTAATGTTGCGATTGGAAAACAGGGCCGCGAAATGAACAAAAAGAGGGCGTTGACTGGCCTAATTTAGCCACGTGGAAAAAAATTATTTTTATCTGTTTATTTTTGTCAGCTTCTCGGAAATCTCAATCAAAAGGCTAATGGTAATTCAGGCAGAGGTCTCAGTTATATGTTTTGACATGCTGATTATAGGTGTTTCTGAGAAAAGCCCGTAACTCTAAACTACATAATGGACGCATTATGACAGTATTCCAGCACATCCCAACTAATGCCGGCTTGTTTCTTTACACTGATGGAGTCTGACTGCATGTCTGGACTATAAACAAGAAACGCTCGCTATGTTTATTTGACGGCACCGCTTGCGGCAACTTGTCCATTTGCATTTACGAGAGAACAGGAATTCTAGCCGCCTTGTTGCCTTTTATAACCGTTATTTTTTTTTTTTATTGGTAGAGAACATGCGCATTTACGCCGGGATCTTCTACCATTATGAAAATTACATTAACTCTGTATGCTGAATGCAACTAAGAGTGCATTCAGAAACTTTTCTGCTGCCTTGCTGCGTTTTATAATCTTTTTTTTTTTTTTTTTTTNTTTTTTTTTTTTTTTTTTTGTATTATTAGAGAACTGGCGCATTAACGATGGGATCTTTTACCATCGTAAGAATTACATTAACTCTGCACGCTGAATGCAACTAAGAGTACATTCAGCACCAATGCATTAATATCATTCTTACGATGGTAAGAGATCCCATCGTTAAAGCGCAAGTTCACAAATATTTTAGATTTAGCTGCAGTTATCTCAGTCCATTACAGAACTGCAAGTTTTTGCACGAGTTACTTAACTTGTTTAACATACTAAACTGCTGCCTACATATCCGTTTTTCTTTTTCCAATCAAGCAATAATAAACACACGCAGTGTTCGTCTAACACTGACATTTTGCCTCGTTCCATCTCGCTACTAACGTAAGTTTGAATAGAACTGATACTTCAGCGGTAACAATAAATGTCTTCGAGATTGTTGATTACCATAGAGATAATACCATAATAAAGGCATGTGTCCAAAACAAAACAGAAAGTAATTTAGGCATCAGTGGCCAAATGCAAATTAATCATTACGTTTGTTAACGCAATGTAATAACCACGGGAAACCCCCAAAACATTAGTAGTGTTCACTGTGGTTAACGCAGAACGTTAACCAAGGTATGGATTATGCCCTCGGTCACAGGGCTTTTCCTACATTGCTTATATGTATCGTTGCACTTATTCCGTCGCCACTAAAAGTGGGTTTTCCTCAGTAACCTCATTAAAAAAATTTTTTGCAAACTCTTTGGGGCCACTTTAAAATGGCCGCTCTCAAAAAAAAAAAAAACAACGTGAAAAGAATCGTAATCGCTTTAGGAGTATTTAAGTGTATCTCTATGCTGATTACACAAATGTCACATCGATTCTCCCAATGTGACATCTCTCTCGAGTCAGGGTATCGTCGGAATCCAAATCGTAGCAGTGCTTGGAAAAAAAACTTCATTCCGAACTTGTCAGTTGATTGAGTTGGTGAGTACAGGAGTCTTTTTTTGGTGGTGTGCGCATAGCGTCCTTTGCGCGTTTGTTGGTGCGAGATTATCGAGGATACAGAGTAGCACTTCGTAAGGCTCCATCTAACATTTTGACCATTTTATTGCCAAACATGATCGTATGTGTTTGGAAATCTCAGATGTCCTCCTCTCCCCTTAAATCAAATCAAGAAACATGTTTGTTAAACTGAAGCCCAGGATTCGACTAGACTACTTGTAACTACTGGTATGGCGACACGTCTAGTGTGTGAAAGAGAGAAGGGATAGATAAGAACCGACAGAAAACAGCTGCTCTGAGAACAAACATTGCAAACCACACACAGAAATATGAGAAGGAAGCGGAGGTGCACAAGGGCAGATAATTCTAACTTATCAACAAGATATTTTACGTAACAGGTGGCAACAAGGATTTTCATTTTTCCTTCGTCTTCTTTAATTTTTTTTTGTTTGCCATCCGCCCTTCCTTCGATGTTTATGTTCTTTTTCATTAGTCTTTGGATTATTTGTTATCTCGTCACCATCCTCTCTATCAATATCGGTGTGGTCATTGATGTCATCAATTTAATGAAATATTTAATTTCTGGAATAATCAGCAAGTGAGATGTCCGTAACCTGGTACCTGACACATGTCCATTTTCAGTCCAACTAACCTTTCCTAAAGCTTAAAAGAGATTTCCATAATGGCTAAACTGGGCCAGCCGATGCCCGTTTTTTTTTTTCGCAGCTTTTTTTTTTTATCCAAACACAACGCTTGCTCACCGATAGCTAGACTATAAACATTATTTAGACATTTGATCACGCTTTCGAGTTTCACTCTCAGGCCACGGCAAATGGACGGGATTGTTTGTCCTGGTTGATTGATGCGAAAAAATATCTCCGAATCCTTCAGTTTCTATGAAGAGATTTTGCATTCACACTCGAATACCCAACACGCTCGTAATTATGGACTGTTCCCCTGAAATTCATCGAGATGTTCATACGTTATCTCGCCTTTTTCTCTTAATCTTTCTGTTCCCATCTCTTTCTCTTTCTCCCTCTCTCTCTCTCTCTCTCTCTCTCTCTCTCATTCTTCTCTCGTTTTCTCTTTTCATTATTTTTTTCCCTTCTCCATTCACTACCTTCTTCTCCTCTTACTTCACCTCTCCTCCCCTCTCACCTTACCATCCCTCTGTTTTCTTTTCTGTTTCTCTCGTGTCTTTTCTTCCTTCTCCTTTTCTCTTCTCCACTCACTATCTTTCTTCTCCCCTTACCTCACATCTCCTTCCCTCTCACCTTACCATCCCTCTGTTCTCTTTTCCGTTTCTCTTCTGTCTTCTCTTCTATCTCCTCATCCATCAGCTCTTTTTCCAGTAAAAACTACTTCCAGTTATTATGCATACACAGTCATCTGGGCATCACAAGCCACAACTCCAGCACTCAAGATTTCCGCTCTCCACTTTTCTCTTGTCAGAAGAACATAACTGACTGATTTGGTCTGTTACATTGGACCTTATTGGCTGACACATCTCTACCTGTTGGAAGCGAGATTTGATGACGCAATGACGCAACTATTTACGTGTACATTTTGCTTAAACCGGAAATGAGCTTCTTTGGAATGGACTAATTATAAGAACGGTCTATTTTCTTCGCCCCTTCACATCCGCTCCCTCTCTTCTGGGATTCCTTTCGCTCTTTGAAAATTGCTGTGCTGTTCTAATTTATAAACGGAAGAGCTTTCTAGATGAACTAGAAGCTCTGTTGATTACACTTTCTGGCATTTAATTTTGCGATTCTGGCAGCTTCTTTCGTTCTCTCCCATCGTCTCTCTTTCCTCTCTCCGTTATGTCCTTGCACTCCTCCTACCCCTCCCCCTCCCCCCTCCCACTTCCTCCACGCCCTCCGCTCTTTCCCTGTCAAGGCTGCCCCTCTGGATTTTGAAAACCACTTTGCGGTCCTGATCTACAAGGATTTTCCCCACATGAGCGGCTGGCAAGTCTGGTTGTTACTCATTCCGGTATTCTGGTATGTGTGACTTGAATACCAGCTGTGAAAGTGTTGAATGTATGAGTGGTGAGTGGTGGGGGGTCGACTTGGCACAAAAGGTTATGTTTTATTTTTTTTTTAGTTTCTTTACTGATAAGTTTTAAGCCAAACCACGAAAATATGAACAGGGATAAGGATGGTTCCTGACAATATATTACAAATTAAAATACAAATATTCTTCAGCTGAAACAACACTAGATCTGGTTTATATATCATGCAAGCTTTACCCCCTTCCCCGCCTACTCATCTCTCTCTCTCTCTCTCTCTCTCTCTCTCTCTCTCTCTCTCTCTCGTCCGCTTTCTATCTTACTCTCTTACACACACATACACATCTCAAGAACTTTATTGATACTTGACTTCTTACAATACCATGAACAATCCAATAATATGTAATCAAGTAAGCAATTAGATAGCTATAGCTATTACTTAACAAACAATCTCCTCTTCCACACTCTAAATGATCCAATAATAGCACTAATACTAATAT
>JAWQUT010000370.1:37349-57435 GCA_033807755.1 Ellobium chinense | reverse complement strand
TGTGTGTGTGTGTGTGTGTGTGTGTGTGTGTGTGTGTGTGTGTGTGTGTGTGTGTGTGTGTGTGTGTGTTTCCCTAACCCAATCCCTATACCCGCCTTAGCCCTAAACTAGGCACTACGTGGGAGAGTCGCTGGATATTGTCTGTATTGCTGGTCTCACCTTACCCCTCCCTCCCCCCTTCCCCTCCCCCTGATAGTTGAGTCTTGCAACATTCTCCTCCAACACAAGACCATTGATAAGACGTTCCTCTAACAAATTTGAGATCGTAGATAACTGGCGCAATGTTGTCAAGCTTTCTCATCTATGGTCGTATGCATAGTCCTTACGTTAGTTAACACAAGGCGGTAACCACGGGAGGCTCCCAAAACATCAGTAGTGTTCTCTGTAGTTAACGCAGTACGTCAACTATGGTATGGACTATGCAAACGACCACTGGTGATGGCAAAAGACGTCGCATTTCTAATAAATCTCTAGTAGGTGTGCACCATTCCTCACTGTGATTGGCGCCTTCAACTAAAGGCATACCATTTGCTAAGCTCTGCCCATGGAGTACAAGGACGGTCTCTTTCACGGAGGCGCACGAACCAAACAAATGTTGCCGTGCAGTTAAGGTGATCCACTACTCTATCCTTGTAGAATATAGTGCATTACTGTGGTGCGCACTGTCTTTTTCAAATTCAGTATGTTACATACAAAATTGGGCACCAAAATTTTGAACAGTGCAATTTACTTTGTTGCTGGTTATGATCTTAGGAAAACTGTATCTCAAACTGCAGTTGTTGCTTGGGCCATCAGATCTCACATATAACATGTATCTCAGACACAGTAATGCACATACATACAGATGCATTTTATATTTTTGAGGTTCATTCTTATTCTGTTACTTTGAGAGACAGCCTTTTCCATTAGTTCCACCCAACTTTTTCGTGAAAAACACAAATTAAAAATCCCTCTGTAAGTATGTGCCTTAATGTGTCTTTGATACATGTGTGAAATCTGATTGTAGAATAACGCATGTACTTTCAGACAACGTTTTCCTAAGATAACAAAGAAAAAAAAACAACTGCACTGTTCAGCACTCTGATGCGCAATTTTGCATGTAAAATGTATTGAATTGGAAAAGGACAGTGCGCACCACTATAGTGCGCTATACTCTTCAAGGGAAGAGTAATGGATAGCATTAATACTCGCATCAAGGAAACGTCTCGCACCGTCTAGCTATATCATAAAGTCGTTTTTCACATAAATGAAGCATAGAAATAAAAGGGGCCACATTTACTTTTTTTTTTATTGGAAGGAATATTCCGCACTAAATTGCTACATCCATGCATGTTTAAGGTTGTAGATAAATTCACCTTTACAAATCAGTTACCCAGGACAAATAATGCCATATTTGCCATGTATGAGTGGTCGGAAAGTGTGTTAGGGTCAAGGGTGAACACTAGGCTCGCACAAGGAAGTTAGGGAACGTATTCGGCAGTAGATATTCAAGAATTAATTTGCACTGAAGTTAGCGTCCCTATAGTGTAGTGGTAACACGTTCAGACTTGCAAGCTGAGAGACCTGGTTCGATCCCCGGCAGGGACAGGAAATTTCTAGCGTAGGTTTTTTTGCGACCCATCCTCTCATGCTCAGAATCGATCCTTCACAGTAATTTGGTAAAATCCCTGGTGACACACTTCCCTAACATAATATGTAACATGTGAAAAATAAAATTATCAGACTGAGCTCATATTCCTCCCTCCTTAATACAAAAGAATAAATACTATATTCTTTCCAATCGGTTACATATGGGCTGAAAGTTAAACTCGAAAGCGTGGGTGACTGCTTATAGTTCTTGGTAAACACACTTTGTAATTGAAAGAAAAAAAAAGAAACAAAAACGAGCTGCGCATTAAATACAAAGTGGGCATCGACTAAGCTAGTTTAGTCAAATCGAAAGCTCATCAGAACCTGTATAGAGCGGTGACGGAAATGATACTAATTTTTATATATATGACCCATTTTGTGGAATGCTACGTTACGTGTCAGTGTAAACGAAATACATTACCCGCAACATGATAGTGAAAAATTCTTTCGTCCCTTGCAGACCATTGAATCCTTTATCTTTCTCAGCTCCCCGGATCAACCCGGTGAAACCAGTTCTGAAAGCCCTGCCAGGCAAAATTGCTGTGATGCCATGTGAAGTGACAGGAGATCCCAGCCCTTCTATAGCATGGGAAAGAGATGGGAAGGTATAGTAGATACAGCCCTTAAACTTTTCAAGTGTATACAGTCTTAATCTTTCAGATATCTGATTAAAATGACATTTGGCTAGATGTGTTCATTTCTTTGTGGTTGAGTTTGTCCGCTATGGAAATCCACATCGTTACAATCACGGGTCTCAAAATTTAAAAGTCATCCACAAACGGCAAGGAAGAATCTATGAGACCTCTATGGAAACACAAGAGCTTGAATTTTCATAGCAACGTCGGAATTGATGAGTATCGAAAAGAATCAATTTACATCCCCCCCGCCCACAACCCCTACAAAAAGTATTTCTAGGCAGAGTATTTAATGCTCATTGCCCTCTGAGATCTACATACTTGTCTCCCCCCTCCCCCAAGTGTAAGACTAGATAAAGTACAGATGCCTTTCATTAACTGATAGGTCCTTTCCCGTTTCAGCCTATCCAGCTGTTCGGAAGTCGTTTCTCTGTCAACAAGGGCAATAATGCCCTGAGGGTGTTCAGAATGGTAATCGAGGACAGCGGGAATTACACTTGTATAGCCAAAAATAAACACGGGCTGGACTCAATTACGATAACACTGCTGGTACTGGGTAAGTACTGTGAAGGGTTCTTTTATTATTGCAGTATGTACTCGATTACGATAACACTGTTGGTACTGGGAAAGTATTGTTAAGGGTTCTTTTATTATTGCAGTATGTACTCGATTACGATAACACTGTTGATACTGGGTAAGTATTGTTAAGGGTTCTTTTATTGCAGCAATATGTACTCGATTACGATAACACTTCTGGTACTGGGTAAGAACTGTGAAGGGTTCTGCAATTGTTGCAGTATGTACTCGATTATGATAACACTGCTATAATCGGTATGTCTTATGATTTTTAAAAAAAAAAATTTGCTAGTGTTAACAATGGCATCAAGTAATTGGTGTCTGTATCCTGACCCCAATTCCCCATTGTAATATTATATTTCTTCGGGTATCACAACAACTGACTTCAGCAACACGGAACACCGCTTCAAACTGTCTATCAGCCGCCCACGTCAGCACGTCTCCAATGCTCTGTGCACCCATCCAACGTAGTAGTCAATCCAAAATTTCTCTGCTTCAATTCCTACTTTACCCTTGTAGGACGAGAGCCCAATTTACTCTCTCTAACTGCAATCTNTAGGTCCTTTCCCGTTTCAGCCTATCCAGCTGTTCGGAAGTCGTTTCTCTGTCAACAAGGGCAATAATGCCCTGAGGGTGTTCAGGATGGTAATCGAGGACAGCGGGAATTACACCTGTATAGCCAAAAATAAACATGGGCTGTACTCAATTACGATAACACTGCTGGTACTGGGTAAGTATTGTTAAGGGTTCTTTTATTATTGCAGTATGTACTCGATTACCATAACACTGTTGATACTGGGTAAGTATTGTTAAGGATTCTTTTATTGTTGCAATATGTACTCGATTACGATAACACTGCTGGTACTGGGTAAGTATTGTTAAGGGTTCTTTTATTGTTGCAATATGTACTCGATTACGATAACACTGCTGGTACTGGGTAAGAACTATGCAGGGTTCTGTTATTGTTGCAGTATGTACTCGATTATGATAACATTGCTATAATCGGTAAGTCTTGTGAATTTTTTTTTATTTGCTAGTGTTAACAATGGCATCAAGTAATTGGTGTCTGGTATCCTGACCCCAATTCCCCATTGTAATTATTATCTTTCTTCGGGTATCACAACAACTGACTTAAGCAACACGGAAGGCTGCTTCCAGCTGTCTATCAGCCGCCCACTTCAGCACGTCTCCAATGCTCTGTGCACCCATCCAACATGCTAGCCAGTCCAAAATTTCTCTCGTGTCTTCCTCTACTGTACTTCACTTCCCACTTCATCCTTTTAGGACGAGAGCCCAATTTACTCTCTCTAACTGCAATCTAGCCGTGATGGTAGGGACGACTTCACTCGCCACGCCCTGCCCAACCGTGAGAAGCGAAGGACGGATTAGACCACCTGGTATCAAAGCGCTTAGTCAAGAAGTATTTCAGGGAGGCAATAAAGTGTCATATTGCACTAGCGTTGTTGAACGCTGTTACCATGCCGGCGTCTCCAGCTGTTATCAATTTCTCTCTGTCGTCTTCTTTTACATTATATCCTATGAATGTTGCTTATTGTCTCCTCTCTGTTGTTAGTAATGTCTTTTCTTAAATTGGTTCCTTCAAATCCCGTGCATTTGTTCTTTTTTCTGGCCATGATGTCCTACGTATTCTTCCCAAGAATTACAGTTCTGGGGCTTCCAGTCTTAGATGGATTTCTTTTCTGGTAGTGTAGTCTATATTCCTTTCAAACGTCTTTGAAAGTTATTACATCTTACATATATTACTTACCCAGCTTGTGATTGTTTGTTAACCCTTTGCCCGCGTCGTGTTTCTTTCAAAAGCTAGCCTATATAATTCACTATATAGGAATCAGGTCATACTGGTATGTCGGATTTGACACTGTAATTGGGTAATGCTATTTTTGGGACATACTGTATACGTTATACGTAATGTTCAAGTTCAAAGGTTTTATTAGGCCATAGGCAAACATCAAACAGTACAAAACAATATTACATGAGTACAATCCACTGCAAAGACATATACCGTGTTCATGAGTGTTATTTGCATAGAGTTAATTTATTTCTGTTATGTATTTTACTCTTCTCTCTCTTCTTATGAATATGATAATCACGTAATAAGCATGAACACCATCGCCTAAGAATTCTTCATCTCTATTATTTCAGTGAAACCAAAAGCAATGATAACAGCCCCAAGAGATTTCACCTTCATGGAAAAGACCAATCAGGAGCTTGTCTGCAGATCACGTGGTTTACCGCGACCGTCATTTGAATGGCTAACTAATGACCATAACAGAATTAAACTGTCACCAACCGTCATCCTAGACAACGTAAGCAATGTATTTTAACCCTCTAAGTCCCAAAAGTAGAAAAATTAATATAGTAACAAAGCTGATTCTTTTCGATGTTTTGAGAAAATGCTTTAGATCTCTTTAACTTAACTTTTATACTGTCTGTATAGACTATTTATTGTTATGTAATAATATGTGACTTTGTACGCTAGTTCTTTGAGGAATAATTTTCACATATCACTTGCTATGGAAATACCAAGCTCATGTGCCATATACGACACAGTGGGTGTTTGAGGGTTAATAAGTCATTATTTTACAATGCTGATGTGCCTTTTTTGTCATAAGACAGCAGATATCGCACCTTAAATTGATGTAGTGAAATAGCGACTTCAGCCTAATTTTGACCGGCTGCAATACGAATGTTTGCGTAACTTTGCAGACAGTCACCCACGAGCGTCTGTACGCCAGAGAGCGCCAGCTGGACGAGGAGGTCTACGAGAGCGTTCTGGTGTTCGAACCCATTACCTTTGAGGACCTGGGCAGCTTCTCCTGCGTGGCCACCAATGAAGTGGGCAGCACCAGAGCGAGTGTCACACTCGATGTGCGATGTAAGTTTTCACTGCTGGAATGGTTCCATAGGCGGATTTGGTTGAAAAGGGGTGGGGTGATGGAGTGGGGGTGAGGGGTGGGTGGAGGGTCCAAAACTGTGAGGCGGCTTGGAATCCTGGAATCCAGTTCTTATATCTATTGAGAGCTTGCATAATGACGATGAGATCTCTTATCACTGTAAGAATAAACGACGACGTTTCAAATCTTTGGCACCTCTTACCAGGCCAAATATTTGATTGTGTACAGTCCTAGTAATCCAAATCACAAGGAGAGGTGATCGTCTTTGAAAGAAACTTGCAGAAAAGTTTGGGCGTTAACCCCTTTCCGCTTTTTCCCCCCTTGCCATGAAAAGGGCAATGTAAGTCTTTTAACCCGTATGGGAATAAATTCTGAAGTCACATTAAATTTACGGGGAAAAAAGGGCTCAGTAATCTTTCACAAGAAGGAGCGAAGGGCACTAACAATAAGAAATATCATGCACTCATAATATTTTAGTTACTGCCCATTTTCGCCTTCTCATTAATCCTTACGTTTGTCAATACAACTGTATTTCAAATATCTCAGTATCATAAATTCCCTGAAAATACTGCACTAATTCTGATTCAAGATACCATTGTTTTTCCTTTCTCAGTTTCCCCGAAGGTGCTGTCCCAGCATTCTACACCTGGACATGTGACATGGTGGGAGGGGCATAAAACAAATCTGACATGCGTAGTCACTGGCAACGAGCTGCCAGAGGTCAGGTGGTCTCTCAATGGGCGGCCCTTCGACTGTAAGGAGTCTGATGATTTGGTGCATGGCGCTGTGGTCACATCCACGTGTATGGTAGGTGTGATGTTAAATAACATCGTATGTGCATCAAGATAATATTGTGTACATAGGACTTCATATCGTACTAGACTAACAATCTTATAGAACTCTCTCAGTTGCGATTCATGGACATTCATCCGGGCATCGCTAGCCACAATTCCAGCAATAATTATGTTCGCTTTCTATTTTTTCAATATCAGAAGAATATGACTGGCTGATATGGTCTGTTACATTTGCTTTCATTGGCTTATTCATGCATATTTTACTCTTGGAAGCGAGCTTTGATGACTTAATCACACTTGTATTCTGCAAAATTCCAAAGTAAGCTCTGCTAAAGCTTACTAGTTAGGAACAGTCTTTTCTACTGTACCTATCTTACAAAAAAGTTAATTGAGAAATAAGTTGATGAAATTAAATTCACAGGGAGTTTATGACATGCCTATGAAAGGAATCGAATCTTCAACTTTCAGATACTGAGTCCATTGCAGCAACCTTTCGGTTAAACTCAATCAAGGTATTGATAAATGAAATATATGGACCACTTCAGGCTACCGTTCCGGTAGCTTTCCAGGTTCTAATTTTTGACTTTATGGAGGGCAAAATGTCGGCTTCCTTCATGACGTACACTTTGCACCATTTCGCACGAATGCACTGGCTGCATTACATCGACCACAGCATGTGCTAGAATGCTCCAAAATGCTTCAACAAGAATAATATTTGTCTGACTTTATGGACATAAGGTTATATTCCTTCTGATCTTGCAATTCTTTTACTTCCTTTACGACAGCATCTTAGTTGTTTACGTAGGACGGAAGCCTTGAGTCGCCATGTTGTCCAAACTTTCGGATATCACATGACTGTCCAGTTCTTATTCTGAAGTGATTTATATAAACTCTTATTGGCTTCACAGGTGACATCATCGCGTCATGGAGGTCCTGGGAACTACACGTGCAGATCTAACAATAGCATGGGCCGCATACTGGCTCATGAATTTCACGTGAAAGAAATATGTGAGTATTATCTTTATTGGTCCGGAGGACCGATCTTATAGTCATAGCACCACACCCCCTCACCCTCTCCCGAACCACACCCCCTCACCCCATCCCGAACACCAGTAAAAAAACTGAACAGAAGGCGCTTAGAAGTCATTGGGTCGTAAAACACACTCGGGTGATTGCAGAAAGTTGTTCTATCTTCGCGAAATTCTCAGAGAGAAATGGTTTCAGAAAACAGATCATTATATTTGACGTTTCTATCCATCTTTAATATTAAAGTGCGAGGCGCTTCGAGTCCAGTCTCCCACTGGCTGCGTGACCATTGTTACGGATAATAACGGTTGCTCTTGTTGTCTGCCGCCTAATCACTTGACACTGAGTTGTAAAATTCAACCGCCGCGCCCAGCGCTCAGCAAGGAGTTGTGTGTATATTCTATTGCCGTATTCAAGCGTAACGAGCGGACAATAGAATTAAATCTCTCACATCATCACAAGGGTTAAAGACCATTAAATAAAATGTATTTCAGTATTGCTTTAGAATGTTGTTTTCATCTCATGTTAATATCCTGCGTTCACCTTCCACAGTTACTCCTCCCCCTGTCGATTTCCGACCAATCAGCGTGAAACTTTACGAAGTTCTTCTGTCAGTCAAAGTGCCTTTCAGAGAGGACACGCCCCCTTCAAGCTACGTTCTGGCTACATACAAGCTTGCTACTTACAAAGTAGATGACGTAGATATGGGAATGGAGTATGAGACTATGGCAGGTAGGTTAGTGTTTGGTGCTATTGGTGTCAGAGGTGGGATGATGACAGAATTGAAGGAGAACGGTGATATGATTGATCACTTTTTTCATCTCCATTACCATCAGCACCTCCACCATTTCTCATCTTTGTTTCTGTTATGATGACAATGATCGTCATCATCATCATCATCATCATCATCCTCATCATCATCATCATCATCATCATCATCATCATCATCACCAGCAGTGGTATAATAAAAGAGTTAAAAGGCGCGTCCTATTCTCAAATGAATCTATGATATATAAATCTCTCTCTCTCTCTCTCTCTCTCTCTCTCTCTATATATATATATATATATATATATATATATATATATACATATCTGTTATATATATTTATATATAATTTGCAGATGTAAGTGACGTTACACTTTGGCCATAAGCCCACATCAGATGGAACTGAAAATAAAATAAAAATTACTATAATCATCAAGATTATTTTCAAATAATGGATTTAAGAAATGGTTCCAACATCATCGTCATCATCATAATCATCATCCTCTTCATCATCACCATCATCATCAAATTATCATCATCATCAGTACCACAACCACTACCACGACCATCTGTCGGTCATGTTACCATTGAGCTGTTTATCACTGAACTAAATCTTCCCATGTTCCATCAGATGTCAATGAACGAGGGGAAGCAACCGTGAAATTACTTGGCGTCCTGGAGGATCGGGAATATGTTGTGAGTGTGAGGGCGAGGAATATGGCTGGCCTGGGACCAAAATCAACCATGGTCATATCTACAGGTAGGAAAGAAAGAAAGAAAGAAAGAAAGAAAGAAAGAAAGAAAGAAAGAAAGAAAGAAAGAAAGAAAGAAAAGAAGCAAAAGAAAGAAACAAAAAAAAAGAAACTAAAACAAAACCAACCAATCAATCAACCAACGAACGAACGAAAAACGAAGCAAGCAAGCAAGCAAGCAAGCAAGCAAGCAAGCAAACAAGCAACTGACCAACCAACCAGCCAACAGTATCACAGAAGTATACAGGAACAACAAGTAAACTAGAATGGTGAATAACCAGGGGCTCCTGGATCTAGCGCCCACAGATTGTTTAGTTCATGTTTTTATTTTCTGCACGGCTGTAGTGCTGCCTATTTTATGGCTGGCATGTCATTTGACTCCCTATCTGTTAGTCTGTCTGACTGTGATTTGCCACTGTCTGCCTGAGAATCTGGTAACTTGTGGTTCATCTCGTCCGTCATCACTGTTACGCAGATTGCCGCTATCGCCTTGTCATAGAATTAAAGCTTTTAGGTTCTGTTCCGCGGCGACTAGCAATGCCTACGTAATATAGTAGTGTATATCTTTAAAGCATTATGATGTGTCTTGATAATATGTGGATTATAAATGTGATGTGCACAACCCTTTATAACATCGCAAAAACAAGTTCTCCACGGTGTACAATAAAGGCCTATTTTCATTTTCATTGATTACTTGATCTATCCACAGAGATCCCCTCCTCCACCCCTTCCCGCCCACCTTCTTCCACCCAACCCAGCACATACCAACTTACCGATGAGCTCAGCGAGTCCAGCTATCAAAACCAGGAAAGTAACAAAGACGACAACAACAACAACGACAGCAACGACGATATCATCAATAACCTTAATAATAACGCAGATAATGATATGGACAGTGATGATGAAACAAATAATGAAATGGACGATAATGGTGAGCAAAGAGAGGACGAAGAGTATGAGGATTTTGAAACTGCCACAGCTTACAGGGTGTTGGGGAGAGACAATGGTGCACCAGCTTTACACATGGCCTGCTGGAGATACTGTTGTCTTGTAATCTGTGTATATTTGTTGATACTGTTGGGGATTCAGTCATAAAAAAAAAATGGCAAGCTGATTCTGTAAATGTAATACTATGCTTATTTTGTTATTTTCATCATCATCATCATCATCATCGTCATCATCATCATCATCTTTAGCAACTTCATCGCCATGCTCATCATTATCACCACCATCATCATCTTCATCTTTAGCATCTCTATCGTCGTGCTTGTCATCATCATCATCATCATCATCATCATCATGATCATCATCATCATCATCATCATCATCATGATCATCATCATTTGGAACACATTAAAATAAATTTTAAAAAGTTTTGTCTAAACCCGCGAAGGATTAAGAAATACACTTTAATACTTAAAACTCGAAAGGGACTTATATAGTGCTATAAAATAATTACACAAATTTTCGAATCTAAGAAGTGATTCTTCTTCAGGTGAAATATAAAACGAAATGAATGGCTAAGAGGAGATGTAAGGTAGAAGGAGTTAAAAGCGTTCACGGAGAAAGAAGGTTAAGAAAAAAAAACATCTTTAGCATCTCCATCGTCATACTTGTCATCATCATCATCATCGTCGTCATCTTTAGCAACTTCATCGCCATGCTCATCATTATCATCACCATCATCATCATCATCATCTTCATCTTTAGCATCTCCATAGTCGTGCTTGTCATCATCATCAACATCATCATCATCATCATCATCATCATCATCATCATCATCTTTAGCAACTTCATCGTCATGCTCATCATTATCATCACCATCATCATCTTCATCTTTAGCATCTCCATCGTCGTGCTTGTCATCATCATCATATCATCATCATCATCATCATCAACATCATCAACGTCATCGTCATTGCGTTGTGAGACAAGCGCAATATTAAGCCTCTACTGTCATTCCCCAATGATTGTAATGTAAAACTGTGTTCATAAAGTGTTTTGTGGATAGAACTGAACATTATGGCAGCAAAGCCATTGTTAGTTTAAGCTATATGTGAATCAACGCTAATACAGCCATCATGTATTAAAGAAAACGTAAAATTAAGAAAAAAATGTCTAGCAGGATAGAGTATAAATGTAAAATCATGATCATGTCATCGTCATCCTTATCATCATTGTCGTTGCTGTCATTATCATCATCATCGTCATTATCATCACCAGCATTTTGATAATTATGCATTATTATACGCCATTCCTGTGTAAATACTAATTGTACAGGGTACTTATGTCTTGACACAAATGAGGTTTGAAAAACAAAACACTGTCACATGCAGCTTATATGAATCGCACTTTCATTCTTAAAATGCTTGAGACCCGTCTAAACATCTTAGTCCTGATAACATCATCAGAACTGGCTTATAATTTTGAATAAAAAAATTGCATTTGACCTAATTTGTACATTACAACCTTGTACGTCAACGCAGCAAAAGATGTGTTGTATATTTTTGACTCAACCTCTCCGCTATGTATAACGTACATACATGTATACGTCTTTACCCTTTGTTATAAACAGCTGTTAGACGTAACGTAATGTCTCTGAAGCAATGTGTATTACCTGTCTGACATTCTGACGTTATCTAATAGGCTTATAGAGCTCTGCTAAGTACAGGCTGAGAAAATCATAGAAATTTAGTGACATCAGTGGAGCAGCGTGGGCGAATGGGCACAGCGTTGAACACAAGATCTAAAGGTCGTGAGTTCGATTCCCTACCACGGTCGTGTTGTAGGCGCCTTGGGACGACCAGCAATGACTTTGTTATATTATTTCACTCGTAATATAATGTGTCTACATGTGAGATGTATATTTTTCTTGTGTCCTTCGTATAACGAATGAGATGTATAACATTGTATGACATTGTAAAACAATTTATCTACGAGGGAAATAAAAGCCGTATTTTCATTTTCATTTTCACGTGCAAGAAAGAAACAGGATCCGGTGCACAAACCAATTTAAGTACATACTATAGTTGGTCGAGTTAATGAGCACAGAATGAAATTGTATGTATCGCAGGGGGAAGAAGCTGTACCAATAAAATAATCGACTACTATTCAAAATTTTTCCTAGCTCTCCTAATTGCGTCATATTACATACGCGCACGGTAACAGAACGATGCTCTTTCTTCGCAAAATTGGTGGGCACCAAAGATAACTTTTGTAGAGAAAAAGTATTGGAAAACGGAAAATAATTTTTGATGTGCGTGTCTTCCTTTAAGCCGGGTTTGATAACATTATCCGAATTCATAATAACTCCAAAAAACTAAGGTTCCAGATATTTTGTGAGGATCTGCATAATGTATTTTCTTTGCTCTCAAACTGAATTTTGCGCGTAAAATGGGATGCTATACCCGAGCACGAAGGAAAGATGGACCCCAAGGTGATATGAGTTGATGCAGAGAAACTTTGATAGGTGAAATCTTGAATTAACCCTTACCCTGCCACCTCCTTAACTTTATTATTACACTCTGGATGCGAGGCATTTAAAAGAAATATGTTAAAAAAAAAGAAAATAATGTCTCTAGCGTAAACAGAGAAGAAAACGGTTCAAAGTATCAGCAAATCGACCGTTTCTTTGGCTGCAAAAACAAATGTACCGGTTGCGGAAATGTGTTTAGAACCAAGGGAAGTCACTCGTACATAACAAGGCCTTTTTATAATTTTTCATTTGTCTCCAAGAGTGGGGGCAAAATAATTTCAACTTTTATCACATGAGGCAATCAGAATGATATCGGAGCTTTCGACATTTGTCACACCCGACAAAATAAAGTCTTAATGCCTCCATTTAACGAAGATTCTGTTTGGAGGTTTCTGAACAAGAGAGTGAGTGAATAATTATATTTCTGAGTGGATGGGTGTGGAAGAGAGAAGAAGGGAGGAAATAAAAGAGTGGGTGTGAGTAAGACTGAGTGAGTGAGAAAAAGAAAGAAATAGTTTGTGGGTTTGTGATTGTGTGTGGGTATGTGTGTGTGTGTGTGTGTTTGTATGTGTGTGTGTCTGAGTGTGTGTGTGTGTGTGTGTGTGTGTGTGTGTGTGTGTGTGTGTGTGCGTGTGTGCGTGTGTGTGTGTAAGTGTCTTTTGCTGTAAATTATGTTGTCGTCCTGGTTTGTGGTTTGTTAGCAATGTTTCATGCATATACAGTGAATACAGATGTTGATTTGTACATACTGAAATTAAAACTCATAAAAGGAGAGTTCTGAGTTTGTTTTTTTTCTGATTAAAAATACCTTCATTGATTGTCGTTTGCACTGACATATAATTGTAAGGAACAGCAAATGAGGTTTAAAGAAGAAGCAGGTTTGAATTCAAAGTTCTAAGAAGCAAGAACAGACTTAAAGGAAAGTTGCATGGTCCTATAGACCATGTTAAATCATATGATAGCTCCAATCACTGCCATTAGCATAATGTATTGCACTCAAAGATAGTGTGAAGTGAGCGAAGTTTTTAAAAAGTGGCGAATAATCTGAGAGATAAATAGATTACCTTCCATGCTGACACCTCTCTCTCTCTCTCTCTCTCTCTCTCTCTCTCTCTCTCTCACACACACACACACACACACACACACACACAGACACACACACACACACACACACACACACACACACACACACACACACACACACATACACACACACACACACACACACACACACACACCACATTCGCTGAATCTGTGAGACTGTGTGTACGATTTCAGATTCTTAGCGAAGAAAACTATTTACATTGTCAATGCTTGTACATACCTGATAGAGATGGAATACAGCATTACATGATGTATGAACATCAATAAAACATATAAGGTAAGTTACACTGTATTGAATTAGATATTGGTAATCCTAGATTCAGAGATTACATGGACCCCTAGCCCCTGTACTGGAAAACTGAAAATTAATTTTGACGTGTATACCCATCTTCAAGGTAGAACATGAATAGTCAATAACTGAAAGGCAGAGACTTATGGGAAGAATATTTTACATACGACCCAATTTGTTTAAGACAAAAGAGCTGTTTGAGAGGCAGAAAACAAATGTTTTAGTTAAATTGGCAAAATACATCGAAATTGTGTTACAAAAATTTCAATAAAGGTAATAAGCTATCTAGTACTTAGATGAAAAAGGAATGAGATGAGTGTAAGGAATGAATGATTGTTAGTGTATGTGAGTGGTCCACCACTGTTAAATGTAAAATGTACGAGTACGTTGTTTAATGGGATTTTAATGGGCTTGGTATAAAAGAGAAGGGTTTTTTTTTTGCTTGTGGGGATACAGAGAAAAAGAAAAGTGTAGTTTTCAAATCTTACAATTATGTTTTTCGCCGCATATTTGTAGGATGGCACACAAATGGAAATCCTCCCTTATAATAATTTAAATGTTCATGTGCTGCCCCATCGTATATTGCATTTTGCCCTTGTGCCGCAGTTGTGGTCCGGGCTTATCCCTAATAAATGTGTTAAAATCCCTAACAATCTTGTTAAAATCCTTAAGGTTGCAGGAGCCTAATTGGAAATGCCTCTTTGGGGCATTTGAAAAAATATTCTCCTCAGACTACATGAATGTTCCGTAAAGGCAAGGACTAATCTGTACGTCTGGAGCCACCACTGTGGTAACATTCTATACTGTTTTCGGTAGGGGTCCTTTGGAAAAAATGTTCGCAATTTCAGTTTACATGAAAATGGGGTCCAAAATTTGGCATTCTTTTGCAGACCAGCTGCTCGCAGAAACTGAATCCGCTTAGACCCTTGAAAAGAGCTGCCTGCCAAAAATCGTTATTTAACAAATTCACCGATGTATCTCACAACTTTTGCGGTGTAGTTTTATGTTCTACCATTATTTCTACACAGTCTGTCCAAAGGACATATTTTTTACTCTGCTATTATCGTTTCGGATAGTCGACTCATTTTTAGCCAATTAGGCACCTGCAACCTTAATTAACTTGTTAAAATAACTAATAAACTTGTTCAACTTGCTTCAAGGTGAACTTTAAGAGACGCTGTGATTATTTACAATCAAGAGGTGTTATTTAAGGTATATCTGTATAATTATATTTTTTTTCACTTCACATGATATGATATGATATGATATGATATGATATGATATGATATGATTACATTATATATCATATAATATAATATGATATAATATAATATAATATAACATAATATAATATAACATAACATAACATAACATAACATAATATAATATAATATAATATAATATAATATAATATAATATAATATAATATAATATAACGCAGCAGTACAACAACTAGACGGTATCTTTTGCAAAGCAATTCTGAGGCAAAAAAAAACAGCAACAAAGATGTGGATAGTGTCCAGAGAGACGCCCTATATACAACCATTAGTGAGTGTGAGTGTGTATACCAAGTTCAATTCCTACTCATTTAATATCGAATTTTGTCACGAGAGGGAACAGCAGATTTAGCGATAAATTTTGTAGCTTGACAATACAACGAGTGATATTTTTAACACCGACTTTAATATATATGTAAATCATAAGTGCCTTTTAGTCATAAATGGACAGCTTTGCATGCAAAATCAATACGTTATTAAGGTACTGCTTTAATTGCAGTGACAGCTACAACTTTTTGGTATTTTTCCCTGTTTATAGCAGTGCCTTATCTAACTTCAGAATTGTGTACGCACGCAGTAGAGGGAGTGGGGAGGGGGGTTGAACCATTACTATGCAGCAGATAAAATCGTAGGACTTCTCTAGACATGATTATTTCAGTCGCCGAAGTAGGAACATTCAGTGTAGGACCCAGCTCTCCCTGCAGTGAGGTAAGTCACCAAAATCCTTGGAAAGAAACTTCTAAAACTTATGTTTTAATATTACATCTATGTGGGGGAAAAATTACTTCATTTCAAAGTTAAGTAATCTCAATAATTTAACTCTTATGCAGTTGAAATTTTGTACTCATCAGCAAGAGGAATATTGCTTGTTGATACTAAAATAGCCTATTCATAAATCAGCTGGAGAATGTATTACTGAGGGAGAAATATGAGCAAATAAAATATGTATTCTGAGTGGAAAGTTGAATTGAGTGACAGACCAGAGAAACGGAGCGATAGAGTGAGGGTGGACGATTTTTGTATTATCTTATTACTTGTATTATTATTATTATTATTATTATTGTATTGCATGTACCTTAATTTGTTTTGTAAATATGTTGGAATTGGCCGCAGTGCCTACAATAAACAAATGAACTGAACTGAACTATAACGGTATTGAAAGAGACCGATCCTAGTACGATCATGCTTGTGTATGAAATGAGTGGACTCTAGAGCTGAGACATGAGCGAAATCGTCTTGGGCAGTGTTAACAGGATAATACCAGGAGCTCGCACCGGTAAGATCTTCAGTCTTGGGGGATATTTAAAAGTTAAACCAAATATGTTTAGAGTGTAAAATACTTTAAAAAAGCAAATGGGATGAAGACATAGTACAACGATTAAAAAAAAAATATTGTTGTAGAATGTTGGAAAAGAAAATACAATTTAAAAAATCTGAGCTGAAGTGGATGCATTCTGGCAAGGAATTGCAGAAAAAAAACAACAAAACAANTGTGAGAGAATGTGTGATAGTATGTAATAATATATGTAATAATATATAATCATGATTACGGACTGGGTGTCAGCTAGATGAAAAAGTGGTGGATGAGGGAAATAGAATACACGAGGAACATGTATACGCCTTTGCAATGTGTTGTATTCATGTAGTATTGTATAGTATTTTGAAACGACTAGGAATATCACTGCCCAGCAAAAACCAACCAGTATTCGCACTGGTGTTTCACACGGTCAAAGCCATGTTCATTCTATTGAGTCTGCTTCTTTTTGTAACGATGATTATGTTCACTCTGGCGATCGATTCTGCTACGTACATAATATTCTCGACCTGGCATCTGATACAAATACTCAGTTTCAACTTCGGGGAGCGGAAGTAAACATTTCAGGAGTGAACCGCAAAAACCAATGACGTATGATCCATTTAAAAATACCGAACTGAGACCGTATTCACGAAACAAAGAAAATTTACTTAATTATCAAAATAATACTTATGGATCTTTTACGGTGAAGAAATTATCAAAAGAAACACCTTTAGACCAAAAGGGAGGTGTGTGCAAAAATATTGGGTTGGTTGGTGCACAAATAGTCGAGATATGGCTCCTACAAAATTTCATCAGGTTTTTTTATAATATGATATGATGAGTGTTGACCCATGGCCAAGGTTCAGTGGAACTCCGTTCATATGAACTAAGTTCCGAAACTAAATTCCAGTTTATCCCATAATTCAGTGTGAACGTGGCCGTTAATGGAATCCGTGATTTATCGTGAACTGATTGGAACTTAGTTCTTTTTCAAATCCATTCAAACTCCGTTCCGACTTCAGATACGAGGTATTCTTTTACTTTTCCTCTTGCTCGATTTGCAAACTGCACGCGGCTTCTCGGCCTATCATTGGTTGGACAGCGCTTGGCATTCGAAGTTCAAACTGACATAATAATATGAAACGTAAACTCTTCCGGCCCCCTTTGTAAAGTATGGTGGGTCCTATACATCTATAAGGCTCAAATTGTACCTGAAACTTTAAAATATTGGATGCTTTATCTAGATCACAGGACTTTTTATTTCTACGTCCTCACATTGGCTGACATGGCCCATAAAAGGAGGAATTTATATTCTAGCGGATTAATAGGGTTGTACACAAGCATTAATCTGGCCTACTATTAATAGGTGCCTGAAACCTGCAGGTTTGTGACACCTATTAGAAGGGCAAATCACTCATTGTGTACAACCCAATTAATCCGCTAATATATAAAATCCCCCTTTTTTGCGGGCCCTGCCAGACAGTGTTAGGGTGTAGAAATATGTAAAATGACCCATGATCTAAGTGAAGCATCCAATTTTAGAGTTTCAGGTACAATTTGAGCCTTCTAGATAAAAAAAAAATAAATTTGTAGGCCTATGTATTCGCACGCAGTCAAAACCAGCCAAATGAAAAAATTGGGGACCAAATCAGAATTTGAGGTGATCTTTTTCGAAAGACATTTGTGAAAAATTTTGGGCGTTGACCCCCGTTTTTCTCTTCCCGTTAAAAGATCGGGCAAAAGAAGTACTTTAACTTCCATGGAAGAAATTTCCCCAAATCACAATGGTACATGTAGAATAACACAAAATGTTAATAGGGCCAACAGGAGAAAACAACAATAGGGGTCAAAGACCTGCAAAGGCTGGAGGCAAGGGAGATAACAGAAGTCTGGGGACAAGAAAATCATCAGATCAGGAGGCAAGAAAAAATAATAATGGTAGCGCAGAGAATAAAGCACCGGGTGCAAAAACGAAAATTTTGATCCATAGTCCTTGCATAAACATCTAGCTCTTACCAGATTTGTCAAGCTAGCATGCCAACGTGTAATTAAAAATACTGTCAACAAGTGTTAGAGAAATGGGTCAATATTAATTTTTTTTACCATAATAATTCTTACCGAATATGTCAAGCAAGGATCCCAACTTCTAATTAAAATCTCTGATAAAGAGCTGTGGAGAATTTGATCAATATCAATTTTCTTACCATAATATTTCTTACCGAATATGTCAAGCAAATATCCCAACGTCTAATCAAAACCTCTGTTAAAAAGCTGTAGAGAGTTGGGTCAATTTAATATGCTACCGTAATAAACTCCAGCCTGCCGGAAATTTCGAATACAAATTGCGCCGCAGTTGACTCCACTCAATTGCAATCTGCTTAAACGCAACCCCTCCCATTTTAGCCGAAAATAGAATGTTCTATACTTTGTGTATAGAAGTCCATGGGTAATTGTAGTCCATAGCCAAACGTGACACCTGAATGTAAAGTACCACTACTGATTTTTTTTGCTGATCATAGTCAGTAGAGATGTCCTGATCAAGAATCGGTTTGGTCCCATTCTGCAACTATTAAGCATTTATTTTTACAGATTGGTTTGGGTGTGATTTGTGTGTAGTGTGTGAAGAGGGGCGAGAGAGGGGGAAGATCCATCTGCATAATCTCTCTGAATCGTCGGTCTAGAGAAACCAAGATGATCTGAACTAATGGCAGACAGTTGGGAATTGAAGGGTCAGAGATTTTTTACGTTTCTGTTAGTTCCAGGAAACGACTCATCCTCTCTCTTAAAAGGGTGATGGTGGGGATCAAGTCCCCCATGAACATATTTTTCTCTCCCTGGAGGTTGTGTAACGTTGTTGCCAAAGGTTTTATTACCTGTATAAAGCCATGAAAATAACCCCCCCCCCAAAAAAAAATCAATCATCTAAATTCAGGGCCTATTACAGGAATGTAGAAAGACAATGCCGAAGCACTTTTGGCACAGTAAAAAGATAAAGAAAGGTATCTGTAGATCACACTTTTAAAAAATTTATAGTGTCTCAATTTCATATCAAGTTTCCTTCTCTAGAGACAACATTCTTTGATGTAAGAGAATTTTCTGAAAAGGGGCGTCCCTGCTGTTCGCAGGCAATATAATTATGTAAAATGTATGTTTTGTACATAAAGAAATTACAGTGAAGCTTTATACTGTGGCCAGAATATCAGTTCAATATCTTTGAGATTTGAATATTATAGTTACATCGAAATAAACAAAGTTGATTTAAGCTGGAGTTTGGCAGCTGCTGATATGTGTCTTACTGTCTTCCTCCGACTTTACTGACAGACGCAGGACAATCTTGAAGCAATAGAGCTAGACATGCAGGGATCTCATATCCATATTTGCTCAACCAGTTCTGTTACCTTAGATATTGTTTCCATTCTTACAAAACAAAAGAGAAAACAAATCCTCAAAAGTTGTCCCTGTAAGGCTGGATTCATGATACAGCCATGCCAAAGAGCTCCCTCATGACCCATTCCTGCAAAACGGCTGATTGATAGCACAAAATATTTGTC
>JAWQUT010000369.1:757172-775578 GCA_033807755.1 Ellobium chinense | reverse complement strand
TATATATACACACCATCTCCGCGGGTGCGCAAAAGAGGCGTTTCTCTTATTCTGCAGTCGAAAATAGATTGCGGTTGGCTTAGTTATGCAGTACTTTATATACGCTGATGATATTCACCAGCGAGTCATCCGATAACTTAACCTTTTAAACAATTAAAGCAACATAGAAAAGAACATGGTTAGACCGCCCCTGTAGTCTTGTAAATAAAACCTCTTGGTGCGGCTGTACCTAAAGCGAGAGAAAAGTTTCATTCTAATGACGGACGTTTCAAAGATAGTGGCGGGATTAATATATCTTGGAATCACGTTAGGCTAATTGAAGAAACTCGTTTTTATCGATTATCTGCAAACGCCACGGTAAACTCAAGAATGTTTCCAACTCTTATCCTTAAATACTCGCTGTCCAGCACAAGGCAGCTAAAAAATCTTCAAGACAAAAAAAACCAACAAAACCGGAGCGATGTACTTGAAAGAAAGGAGGAAGTGGTAAAATCAGAGAAAGGGTAGAATATTATTATTATGCTCCTTTAAAAACAACCAGGTGACATAGCTTTAGGTAGCAATCACTTTTTTTCATCCTTACTCATTTAATTATTATTCTTGTTCTGTTAAAACCCTGCTACGTACGGTAGATTGAAGAACGATCAGACTTAAGAGATTTTAAGGTAACGGTAATTGTGAGTTGAATCGATTTTTTTTATGTATAGTAACACTATATAATTTGTGAAGTGGTGGGATAGCATTATGTTAAGTATTACGATAGCACTGTATGTAAAGTTGTACAGGAGCACTGATATTTTAAGCAGTACAATGTGATGTAGCGCCATAGCACTTTATATTAAGTAGTGCCGGTATCATAGCACTTTAATATGTTCAGTAGGACCACAGCACTATATTAATTATGTTAAGACTCTTTCTATAGGATCAGTGAATACTATAAACGAGGGGTGACCAACTGCCATAACGACTATTATGGCTTACTGACCAAAACAAAACAAAAAATGGCATCTCTTCTCTAAGGAATTTCTTCAAATAGTGGTGGTGGGGATTAAAAGGGCTAACCCCTCTGCTACGTCCAACGTATGAATACGTCCAGACTTTTGTCACAAACAGCTCTTAGAAGCACATTTACGTACCGGAAATTGCTTTCAGGAATTGTATCTAACGTAACCATACGTTTTATTTCCCTAGTTCAGGCTAATAAGCTCAGTGGTGATTTGGGGACATTAGCTCTTGTTAAACACGACGTAGCGATATAGTTCAAGTTCAAGTTCAAAGCTTTATTTAGGCTAGTAGCCAATATTCTCGATAATACATGGCATAAATCAAAATTCATAATAATGAAAGAAAAACAAGTAAGAAAGAAGAAAGATGGGAAGAGAATAAAGAAAGAAAGAAAGAAAGAAAGAAAGAAAGAAAGAAAGAAAGAAAGAAAGAAAGAAAGAAACATACATCTATAGCGGTAACTGATTTGTCCAGATCTTATTCTCTTCCCTCTCTCGCCGCTTGCGCTTTCATAGGCAAATCAATAACTCTTTCATTCTTTAACAATCTAATATTCTAAGTTATTCCATCCATATATTGTAGGCCTATAGGCTCTAAAAGCAAACCATAACTCAATAGCGATTCGAACGTAGCCACTCTTTACCATGACTACTGATAACCATCCAGTATCCACACATTCATTACTAAGGTGTTCTATTCATTATATCATTTTTTTTTTCTGTCCCTCTCAGGGGCCCAGTTACCTTAGCTGTGGCTTGTTCTAAAGCATTTGTCACTTCTCTGGCTAGTTTAGGTTAAATTAAAGCAGGACTATTTCGGGTCAGAGGTTTAAAGAAATAGGGGCTGCCAGTGAGCTAATTGCCTGTTCTCTTAAAATAATCTGATGAGGGTTCAACTGGCTTTTCATGGGGGTTGGTCAAACGAAGAGACACATCAAAAAAAATCTTTATTTGTCATGGGCTATCAAAAGTTATGTATTTTGATTTTAGTGGGAATAGTTGACGGAAATCTGGAGTGACGGCAATCGATAGTACATAGCAATATATAGCAAAAACTTTTGGGTGTGTGTAACCATCCAAGGGCCATCTGTATGATCCCTAAATTAGTAAACGCATCACGGTAACCACGGAAAGCTCCCGAAAATTAGAAGCGTTCACTGCAGTTAAAGCAGGACCCTAATTAACGTATGAAATACAGAGACGGCCATAGGTTTGTTACGGCCATTACCACTACTGTCCAGGCGCAACCTCTTTGTGCTACTGTCCTCACCAGCACTACCATTCGTACTACCACCATCATGCCATCACCTTCATCACTACAACAATCAATACTATCAAAGCCCAAGCATTTATGTGACATCTGCCTGCCTTATCTCTACCCTCAATCTCCTCACTCCCAACACCGCCATTGCAGCCATAATCGTAAAAGTCCAATCATCTATATGACACTTGATATAACAGCCATAACTGTGCTGAAAAGCAACACTGAAATCTAATACACTGATATTTAAACAAATTTTTTTTTCTGAATTTTCTTTATCTAGGGTCTTTGAAAAGGGCAACCGACTGGGAAACTCTATGAATACCTCACAACAACAAACAGCTATCAAATAAGCAAACCATCACTGCTCCCACCACTACTACCACCACTAAACCATCAACAACATCATCAACAAGAACGAAAACAACAATAATAATAATAATAGCAACAACTACACTAAGAACAATAACAACGACAACTTTACCAATGCCCTAAACACTTTATACCACTACCACCTCCTCCGATGCTGCTGATGCTACCACGATAACCAAACTTGACAACAACCACCAATCATACTACCCATAAAGACAGGTCAGACATAATTATTGTTACAGCTCCATAGCGGGGAGCCAGTATGAGTACACAAGATACAAAATGCACATCAAAGCGTGAGCGTTTTGCTCTCTTTCTCGCTGTCAATACACGCAGTGGTTTTAATGGCATCGAGGACCATAAACATCATTTGCGAATCATGCACTTCAAAAACAGAGAGCTTTTATTTGGAAGTCTCGATCTCTTATACACAACTATGACAAAGATAGACAAGTGCTCATGGCTTGTCGTGGTCCTATGGCTTGTCGTGGTCCTATGATCACATGACTTATTAAGCACTAGAATCAGATGTGAGACTGCCTAAGCTCACGTCCACTTAGATTATAGAACACCTTGTATATTATTATGGTCAGCATACATATCATACATGGACTAAGATTATAGAACACCTTGTATATGGTCAGCACACATATCATACATGGACTAAGATTATAGAACACCTTGTATATTGTCAGCACACATATCATACATGGACTAAGATTATAGAACACCTTGTATATAGTCAGCACACATATCGTACATGGACTAAGATTATAGAACACCTTGTATATGGTCAGCACACATATCATACATGGACAAAGATTATAGAACACCTTGTATATGGTCAGCACACATATCATACATAGACTAAGATTATAGAACACCTTGTATATAGTCAGCACACATATCGTACATGAACTAAGATTATAGAACACCTTGTATATGGTCAGCACACATATCATACATGGACAAAGATTATAGAACACCTTGTATATGGTCACCACACATATCATACATGGACTAAGATTATAGAACACCTTGTATATAGTCACCACACATATCATACATGGACTAAGTATGCGAAAACTGAAGTTACGCTATAAATGCCATAACAATTATTGAGCGTTCAGAATGATAATGATGATGATGATGATGATAATGATGATGTGTTATGATGTGCCCATGTGTTATGCCGTGATATGTGTTCGTGTGATCTTTCCTTATTGATTATTTTATGTTATGTTCCCTGAAGAAGGACACTGATCCGAAAATGTGGAACTTTTATTAATGTTTTCATGCCACAGAACTGAGAGTGTTTTATATTTTTGAAAATAATGATGATGATGATGATGATGATGATGATGATGATGATGACTACTAACTGTCTTATCTCGTGGTCCAGGCTCAGTTCGTATTGCCCTTACCCGCTATTTTAAGACCGCCCCTCTTAATGGATCAACAACTGACTTCTAGCTCACTCTTCCATGCTTGTCTTTTCTTTTTCTTCTTAATGTGGTTGCTTTTATTGCGAAAGTTATAATTCTTGTTTCATTCTATTGATAAAGGCCTTAGAGCCGAAACGTTTAGACGCAATATTCGTTCTTATTCCTTAACTAGATTGTTAATAAGTTCCTTGAATTAAGATTGAGCTTTTAATTTTTCTGTTTTAAATGATGATGATGATGATGATGAAGAATCACATTTTAAAGTCGAAAATTTACAAGTATTTTATATCATAAGTCCCTTTTAATTTTTTTTTTTTAATGTGTTCCACAAGATGATGATGAATGAAGATGATGATGATAATGAGGATAATTAGGATGATGATCTTTTAATGAATTTTCATGTGACACTTTCTGCTTACGGCTTAATGCCACGGAGTATGTTCCTACACACTGTTTGTATGTATATGATTTTCTTTCGTTACGTTCGTAAATTATGACAGACGCCTTGTAGCAAAGCCAAGTCAACTCAAACGTCGATATTTTCAACTGGGGTCTTAAAGACCAAACGCCTTCAGATCATCGACGACTTTTTTTTTCTCTTTTTAAAATACTCCAAGTCCACGTTGACGTTTCTCAAACAGTAACTGGTTTTTGGGTGATATTGTTTCTGAGTATCGATAACTTGGATGATTAATGAATTTGAATTCAGACTCAAAAGTATTATAATTGAAAGAATCGGAAGTATTTTAGATAGATAGATAGATAGATAGATAGATAGATAGATAGATAGATAGATATTTGGGTACTTGGGTACTATGAAACAATAAATCATTTACTTCAACATAGGAAGGAAAACATTTTTCTTAGGGTTGGTCACATGTTCACTGAATGGCCTTGAAGGGTTTTTAACATTTATCTACCTGATGATCTTCTTATACGGCGTGTTTCCTTATAGTCTTATAAGACAATGGGCCTTGGGTGGCCGTGGTCTCATTACACAGATGGTCGCCATATGGAGACCAGATACATAAGAAATAATTGCAAGAGTAGATCATCTCTACATTTTTGGGATTTGGGCGGTTAAGGGTTCTATAACTAGATCTAGATATTGACTCCATCCTGCTATACATATAGGTTAAATTGCTATTTTTGGCCTGTGGGAACTTCTAACACCAATGTTCCTCTTTTACAAATCTTTATAACTCAGTGGCATCATAAATTTCATTATCAGTTTCTTAAAACACAGCAAATGTGGGATGGTCCACTCTTGCTCCAGGCGACCAAATATGAACGGTCGTATCTGAAACATCGTCGCTACTGAAGATGGTGGACTATATAAAATTGCATATTACTGAACAATTTTGTTAAATACGTCCTTATACATAATTATATGTAAACGCTAGTGGTGTGCCGATACCTGAAGTGTTAAGTATCGCGAGATACACATCCTTTATATTGTAAGTATCGAAAGTATCGATTCTATTTAAAGTCTGATACACAGTTCTGGATAGAAATTTCAATACATTTTCGATAAGTTTGATACCTTTCGAAACCTTTTGATACTTTCGATATCTTTTGATGCTGCTAGCTAGGCATTGCTCTGAGAAGACAGAAAGCAGATGTGGTAACGAGGATTAAAGCTCATGTCGATATTTTCGATGCTTTCGATACCACTTGATACCACAAGGTTTTAGGCTGAAGTAAACGGCAGCTAGTTTGGTTCTGACGATTGGAATGGGATCGAAAATACTTTCGATACTTTCGATTCCGTTCTGAAGGCCCAATCTCACTGCAGACTCTTCAGTGAAGCGTCTTACAGACTGTTATTGATTAAGTGGGTATGACAGTTACTTTCGACTTGTTTCGGATATATATCTATCCCCACTGTACCGAGTTAGAGAAGGCACGGCATAAAAAGACAACTTGGGAGTTTGGTGAGGGGGAGAAGAGAACGAAATCCAGTTTGGGTTACAGAAACTCCTCCTTTGAAATCAAAAGTATCGAAAATAAATTCCCAAGCTTCGAAAGTATCGATATCCAATATCGATACTGCCCGCCACTAGTCAAAGCGAACCATTAATTTGTTTCCCTCAGAACTTGATTTGATTATGGTCTGAAGTTCTGGGAGATTCTAGGATAGATCTGGAAAACAAAAGGCAGTCCGGAAAGTCAATATTTTCAAGACCATGCTCAAAAAGTTTATGTCCAGTAAAATGTATTCAGATCCAGGATACCTGACGTTTCCACCCATTGATATTTTGCTTCTCTTTCTGACATTAAAAGTACGCAAGTCCTTACGGGTCTGTGAGTGTGTGTGTGTGTGTGTGTGTGTGTGTGTGTGTGTGTGTGTGTGTGTGTGTGTGTTTCTGTGTGTGTATGTGTGTCTATGTGTCTGTGTGTCTGTATCTGAGTCTCTAACATTTTCTAAAAAAAAAAAAAAAACCCGAACTCAACTAACCACAACCGCAAAATTATGGACCGACCCTATGAAATTCCTATTCGTGAATTTCCTGTGAAAATCTCTGGAACACAGATATGAAAAAAACATTTTTTTTCAGCTGTCATAGTCATATACTATATATCAAGGGCTCTTATGCCAAGACTATTAGAACTACACATCCTTACACCAATTACTATCAACATCTTCACTCCTATGTCGAGATGAATTTTGGTTTGTCGATATGATAGTTATTTTTGGCTGATACTCCTTTATAATTCTTTAGAATTACTTGCAGAGACAATACCCAAACTGCTTCAGCTTACAGCAGTGATCTACTTCTTTCCTGTTCAATATATCAATAGCTTAGATCAATAGATCAATGCCTATGTATTGAACTGATGGAATTGTATAGTTCTTAGGCTTTAGAAGAAACGTTACATGTTTCCTCGCTCGCCAGGTCGTTCAGACTTGCCTATTCTTATTCATCTCCTCTTTTCACCGTAAGCAGGGATACCAGTTATGTGCGATGTTTTTTTTTTTCCCTATTCGTCTACCTGTTTTTCAATTTATCTGCCCTTGTTATAAAATGAGTTCACCAGTCTCTTTTAACCTCAGAGCATCAGTCCAACCGTCTGACCGTCCATCTTTCCGTCCGTTCTTTCAGGAACTAACTTAACAGCCAATTATCCAAGTCATTCCCCAAAATACGCATACTTTTATCACGTGCCCAACCACCCACACACCCAACCACCCAACCACTCAACCAAACAACCAACCAACATACCAACCAACCAACCAACCAACCAACCAAATAACCAACCAACCAACCAACCAACCAGCCAGTCGACCAACCAACCAACCAACCAGCCAACCAACCAACCAACCAGCCAGCTAGCCAGTCAGTNACCAACCAACCAACCAACCAACCAAATAACCAACCAACCAACCAACCAACCAGCCAGTCGACCAACCAACCAACCAACCAACCAACCAACCAACCAACCAGCCAACCAACCAACCAACCAGCCAGCTAGCCAGCCAGTCAGCCAGCCAACCAGCCAGCCAACGAACCAGCCAACCAACCAACCAACCTGCCAGCCAGCCAGCCAACCGGCCAACCAACCAACCAACCAACCAACCAACCAACCAACCGTCTGATCGACCGGCTAAACAAACACATAACCACACAAACAAAGAAACAAATCAGACAGAGAAGCAGTACTGCAGTGAAGCATACAAACAAAGGAGGAACAAATCAGCAATTAGATCTAGTTTGTTAGTCATACATAACAGTCAATAGGCCCTGACGTAATGCATAGGAATAGAGAACTAATAAGATTTGTATTGGAAGCAGTAACTAATACTCAAGGAAAACGCAAAGGTTTTTGTTTTTCCTTTTTATCGTTCTAGTTACACGCCCTCGTTATTTGGACAGTATCGATTGTTACATGTTTCTCTGTTACAAGGACGAGTATTGTCAAACATGTTTTACTGGCAGCCCTATAAAGGTTACAGACTTCTAATTGGCTGAAAATAACATGCTGTCGTATGCATTAGGAAGATAGTAAAATATCCGTGCTTTGGACAGATTGTGGAGAATGGGCCCTAGATTTGTGAACCTACCTGCGAATTATTTTACATTATCTCCTGATTTTCTATATTAAACCTGAAGTTTGAGTCATTCACTTCGGTTTCGGTGTGGCCTTCTGTGCGGAGCACTTGTCGTTAAGGAAACTGGTTAGCTTGTTTACACCTTTCGATGTATTGCTTCGCAGTTTGAAAACGAACTGAAATACTTATATTTTGAACATCATTTTTAATAAGCTCATTGAATTCTGCAAATAATTAAAGAAGACTTAGACATTGTGGAATTTCTTATAAGTGAAAATAGAGAAAACAGTTTATTGGCTCAAAGAGGGAAATTGGATTAGGCTTCTGTAACCATAACATCACTTTGTATTACTCTAGAAGTATCCCCCTTGTACCCACATAAGAAAAACGTCATGCGGAGCTCTCGAAAGTTACATCTCGCATTAAGCCCTTTCAGACTTCTTGCGATACTTAGATTCTCGCGAGAAAAAAAAAACAACACCGTTACAGCAGTTTTGGTCTTGAGTTAATTTTGACTTTTACAGGACACAGCAACTTGTAAGATCTTTCGCATCAACTTTTATCTCTTACTCTGAACTCACAAATCGTTGCTAGTAGACATTGCGTATAAGCGTCATCCCCCTCTATCTCTATACCACTATGACAGAAGAGACGCGGTGACCGTACCGGTGACGAATTGAACTTTAGAATTCACAAAGTCTACGGTGCCTTGCTAAGTTTTAATTCCCTATTTCCTAGCACCAAGACAGACAAGGATCATCGCCCCAATTTTTTTTCAAATATAGTGTTCGATGACCAACCAACCAACCAACCAACCAACCAACCAACCAACCAACCAACCAACCTCTCCTTCTCACGTGATCCGTTGTTTTTTTTTCATCTAGTTACGACCGCTTGCTAATTTCTACGTTCACTAAACTTTTTTTTTTTCATTCTATAAGTTTATTTTGCGCATGTTGCTTCAAAACGGCGTAACTGTTCCCGGAAAAGTGAAAGAGATCTTGTGAATGTTTCAAATCCGATTGAAGTTCACATTCAAACTATAGTAAAGGCTTTACATTCAAGACCATTGTTGTTGGACCGTCATAACCACCACCCAAAAATAATGTAGAAAGGAAAAGTCGTCTTTGTTTTGCTTTATTATGTTTCTTCTCCTGGTAAGTGGTCATTTCACGATAGTACGTTCCTATCCTCGCGCTGAAAACAGAGACTGGAATCAATATCCTACATGATATATCTAATGTCTACAAACAGCTCATTACACACACAGTAAATTCCGTTTAATTGCAATTCCTGGCCAGCATAGACAGAGAGGTGATTAAAATAAGTTGCGATTATCCAGTGGATTTTTACCCAGGAAATGAAATGTCATGTGAGGAAAAAAATACTGGTGCAATTACGCAGGTTCAGTTCACCCGTTAACAAGCAAACAAATCAGGAAAAAAGGTAAAAAGTGAGACAAAGTATGGCAATTAGTTATCGATCGTGATAAGAGTGGAATTAAATCTCATCAACTTCCCTAACATCACAGAAGTACTGTTTTCTCCGCTTAACGGCAACTTTTTCTTTAGCACGAAGTTGCCATTCTCCAGTTAGTTTTATATAGACGTACAGCATAACATCATCTTCAGAAGAATAGTTTTACTAGCTACCAGAGGCTCTTTCTGTCTCGTTCTCTCCACAAGCATTCTAATCGATTTCATATGAGTTGAGATCACAGGCATCCACCAGATGTTTATAACGTTGTTTCTGATAGTCTTAAGCGTGGATTCGAACATCGTCATGGTCATGCTGCAGATCAATTTTGATTAGTTTTGATGGCTGTGTCAATTTTATAGTAATCCAAACAAGATCATCGTTATTTAGTCATCTATGTCATTAGATTCAACCTGGCTGCCCGCGAGTTTGTTTGTTTGCTTGTTTTTTGTCGTTTTTTTTTCTTTTTTCGCAGATGATTAGCCAGAGGGAATAACAAAAAAAAACAAAACACACCAATAAAACGAAGATTAATGCTGCACGTCAATAACTAGACTATTAAGAACTTGCGCATTAACGATGGGATCTCTTACCATCGTAAGAATTACATTAACTGTCTATGTTGAACGCTACTATGGACTCCTTCAGTACCGATGCTCAAATGTGATTCTTACGATGGTAAGTGATCTCGTCGTGATTGCGCAAGTTCTCAAATAATAAATCTGCGACTGAGAAGATGGAAGAATAGTGGCCGAAGAAAACATCTGACGTCACGACAGGTCATCTTGTATGAAGAAAAGAAAAGGCAACTGAGACACCCGCTGGTCGGGAGGCAACCGCATATTTAATTTCGTTCATCATTCTTTGCTATTAGTCGTTTAAAAGGGGCTATTCTTTGTCACACCATCTATAGTTCGTTTCACATGAAAAAAAAAACAACAAAAAAAACAGCGTGTTTGGGAATAACTTCATTGGTTGTTTTTTTTCGAAAGTTTGTATGCCGCAATTTAGCAAGTAGTCTTAACCCTCTAGTGCCCACTGGTCCACATTTGGCAACCCAACTTCAAAGGTCCAGTATGGAGTGATCCAAATATGGCACGGATGTTTCAGTGATCGGACGTCCAAATTTGACCCAAAATTTTTCACCTATTAAATATTGACATCGTTCAAAATCAATGATTTATATGTATTTTGGGTGGCATTTGAAGTGTGTATGTGAATTTTCAGAATTTTCCCACTAGTATTTCTATGCCTGGGCACTAGAGGGTTAATGGCGTAATTGTTTTCAAGAAGATCTGTACAGTTTCAAGCCTTTTATCTCTTTGGCTCTAGAATGTAAATTAAAGTATCTTGTGTATTCTGTAGTCACCAAAATTAATGGCATACTCACCCATATCGGACAGAACCGAATTTTTAAAATTTCTGTTAAGACTTGTCGGTGTCACCTCACATGCAAAATTTGAGAGAACTTCGCCAAACAAGAAAGCCATTATTGCCAAAAAAAAGAAAAACAACGATTTTTTTCCCCCGTGAAGCAAACAATACTTATCTCTGTCCTGTGCAATTCTTTGAATTTCTCTGAAACTGACCCGCTCAGTCTATCCCGCCTTTCTCAGTAGAATTATCTGAGTGCCTCTTCTGAGCAGCCTATTTTTTTTTTTAATTAATGGCATACTCACCCATATCGGACAGAACCGATTTTTTAAATTTCTGTTAAGACTTCTCGGTATCACCTCACATGCAAAATTTGAGAGAACTTCGCCAAACAAGAAAGTCACTATTGCCCCCCCCCCCCNAACCGCCAAAAAAAAAAACAAACAAAAAAAACGTTGTTTTTTTTCCCCGTGAAGCAAACAATAATTATCTCTGTCCTGTGCAATTCTTTGAATTCCTCTGAAACTGACCCGCTCAGTCTATCCGGCCTTTCTCAGCAGAATTATCTGAGTGCCTCTTCTGAGCAGCCTATTTTTTTTTTTATAATGCTGTCTTTTTGCCATAATTTTCTATCTTAGTTAGGGGCTGTCTTGCAATTTTTATGTCAAATCTTCGCAGGATATGCTAAGCAATAATGTCTATCTTAGTTTCTTTCTTTTTATGACCAGTGGGCACACTGGCTTGCTCTGACAGATCTGTGACGATACAAATTACAGTCATTTAAATTTTGTTTCACGGCTTGTATTATTTCAGCGAGGCCAAAAACAAAATTAAAGTGTTCATAGGTTTTAGCCTTAGCTGGCGTTTGGCCTAAATTAGCAATGGTGCTGTTATTTTTTAAAAAAGCGCTTATTAAGAGGGGCAGATTCAATGAAAGGCAGTACTAGGTTTAAAGTGTAGATTTTTGTTAAATGGCTCAACTTCATTAAAGCTCACTTTCGGTGTAACCAAAACTAAATGTAGAGCAGCGTGACCAAACGGTCCCGGTGTTGGACTCACGATCTACAGGTCGTGGGTTTGATTTTCATCCACGGTAAGTGCCTTGGGAAAGCAATTTGTTCACATTTTCCTCAGTTCAATTGTCTGTAAAATGGGTACCTGGCTAAAGGCAGTAGAAGATAATATTGTCAGAATGCTAGCGACCAGCGCCTGTAAATGGATGCAGCCCCGTATGCTGCTCCTCATAGGGTGGAGAAAGTTCTAGAGAGAACAGGCCTGCTGGGGTAATAAAACTTGAGGTCGCGTGAACGGACACTGGCCTGCATACGAGACATAATAACTTAATTATTATTATTGTTATTATTATCAATTGTAATTTGATATATTATGATTGCGCAATCAGTTTCGCTATTGAAAATGAAAAAGGTGCATGAACCAATAAAAACCAATGTAAACAGATCATACCAGCCAATCATAATTACTGTGACATCCGAACATTCGTTAAGGGTATGCAATGATTGTTAGAGTTGTTGCTCGCAATGCCAAGATTACCGTGCATACATAATACCTGATGGTGGTCAACTTAGCTATCCTTCAGGAAATATGATTCATCCATTTCAATTTTATATTGTACTTCAAATAAGAGAAATTTGGAGAAAAGCAGGGTTGTTCTCATCCTATTTATTTTGTTGTTATAGCCAGACCAAACACCCCCCTACCCCTCCCCCCCTCCCCACTCCCATAAAAATAATGTGTTTCTTGCTTAAGTGAGGGAGTAAACTTGCTCATGGACTTGAATACTGTCATTAGATCCAGCCTCGATATTCTTCCATATGGCATGAACATTTAATTGTACTTGACCTCTATTGTCAGATACGGCTTTTTAAATGAACATGGACGAATTTGTTTGATGAATCGATGTCCTTGTCCGATCCACTATACTTTAACGCAGCGTCCGTTTAATCACAAATAAATGTATCAGAAACAGAATACTTTAATTCTGCGCATAAATTTCTTAAGAAAATCAGTCACTAGATAATCGTAAACCCATAAGATTAAAACCTTGTTATTGCCCGCCGACTCCACTGTGTCTATAGGATTTATCACTCAGGTTTTCCCATTAATCAAGCAAGTTTATAATACAATCTATTCCGCTTAATAAGACTTTCTCCTGAACACACATATACACACACACAAAGTTGTGATTAATAGCATTTTAGGTCATGGAATAATTTTATTATTCTGTCATCATCTCCAAAACAAAAATCCTGCTTACTACGCTGAATGTGTCAATAGGCCCTTTCCATTTTAGCGGTTTTGACCGATGCATATCTATCTATCTATCTATCTATCTATCTATCTATCTATCTATCTATCTATCTATTTTCTATCTATCTATCTATCTATCTATCTATCTATCTATCTATCTATCTATCTATCTATCCGTCCGTCCGTCCGTCCGCCTGTCTGTCTGTCTGTCTGTCTGTCTGCCTATCTGTCCGTCTTTCCGTCTGTCTGTCTGTCTGTCTGTCTGTCTGTCTGTCTGTCCTCAGAGCTACGCCTTCCGTTCCAGTTTTTGACCCCAGCTTAGGTTTCCATGTCAGACAGGTAAATCGTTGGCTCTCTACATATCCCCTGTCTCTGGCCTATACCTGTGAATTAATGTATGACAGCAACGAAGGCAAATGACAGCTAATTTGTCCAAATTTACATAAACGGAAGCTACGAAACAGGCAGACCCGGACATTAAATTGATCACGCCTATAATCTGTGGTTCTGAAACAAAAGAAAGGATAAATTATTTCTAAAAAACAAAAAATGCAGTTGTGGTAATGTAATAAATGCAATAGTGCGACAAGCACACACACACAAAAACACATAAAAATGCCCGCACACATACAAATGTGCTGACGCACATACACGTGTGCGCACATATATACATGGGAGTGCTTTATTTCTTGCACACACACACACACACACACACACACACACACACACACACACACACACACACATAGAATATCACGCACAGAGGCTACATAGACAAACATACACATTGGAATAATATAGTAGGAGAAACTGTGGTAAAGATAACGCTGAAAAATGTACTCTGTTCTCTTACATAGCTACAGCTGCAACCCTCATGGATTTTCAATACTGGTGACCTATGATTCATGAGTACGTATGGATGTAAGGGAAAGACTGTCTCGTAAACAGATAAAGCGAAACTTAGAGAAAAATTATATACCTCAGTAAGTATGGACATTAATATGTTTTAGATAAGTGGGTGAAATCTGGTGGTGAGATAACGACTGTATTTTGAGATAAAGATTTCCTGAGATCAAAAGTAAAGGTGGAAAGAAGAAAAACGCATTTTGGTGTGCAATTTTCCAGTCTAATGTACTGAATGTGAACGGGCAGAGCCCAGCACACAGTAATGTATGATAATATACAATGGAAGAGCAGTAGACTAGCTTTAATCCTAATCCCCTCCTTTCCAGTGTCCGTCTTAAATAACACACAAATAAAGGTCATAAATAAATAAGCAAATAAAGGTCGCCAAGAAAAGATTTCTTCAACCATCAATGTTGAATTCTTGCTTGAACAATATTTTTAAGAGGGTAAGTAAAATAAAGGTCATATTAAAGTAAAGGTAGGTCTTTGAGATAGTGCTCTGCATACGCTAGAGGTCATATTTCGCTCGCCGTTAACCTGATTCCGATAGCCCATAATATGCACACAGAAGTTGTACTGTAGATCCGAGTGATAGAAAGAATAACTAACAGATAAATAGAATGAGTGATCGATGGATTAATGTGTTAACTAGCTCTATTGATTGATGAATTTTGAATGTTCTATCTTGCTCTATTGATTGATGAATTTTGAATGTTCTATCTTGCTCTATTGATTGATGAATTTTGAATGTTCTATCTTGCGCTATTGATTGATGAATGTTGAATGTTCTATCTGTACTCTTATTTGCTATAATGTATACTGATAAAACCACTTTGTGGTTTGGGCTTGTTTTTCCAGTAAACCTTGGTTAAACCTTGTTGTTAAACATGTACATACAGAAGTGGAAAAGTGTTAGTTTGCTTTCCTCTATCAGGATCAGCATCAGGCTACAAGCAAGCCAAATAAGTTACCCTTAACGCAAGCAGAGACCTACATCAACGACCTGCCTTTACTGTATTATCGGTTGAGAGAAGTAAACACGAAAAAATTCAAATTATGGGAAGCGATTGTAGAGAGGGTTGGAATTAATGATTGCGCTGACTTACGACAATCGTAACACAACATGCACAGGCATTCTGCCATCCAAAGGAAAAATGACGCATCTGAGCAATGAATTCCTTATTTTGAGAAAAACGTGTTACGTCCTTTTAGCCTTAGTTAGGTAGACCAGTTTATGGGAGTTCTTTTATGAATGAGCTTTTTTGTTTTCTTATATCACCGAGAACACATTTAATTCAATGACTTTGAGGGACAAACATCTCCATGTGCATGGATAATAATGCAGATACGTCGTTTTGTCCAGACATTGGTTGACATATGGCTGATGGTGCCAGAATGACCCGTGCCCTCTTTGACAGGAAGAGAGACGTAAGGGATTAATTTTTACCTTTGGAACATGGTATTACATGGCACTGCCAGCAGTTTTCTGATTGCTGTATTGTTGTTTGTTACGTCGGATGGTCATGTGTGAATGGATCAGAAGAGGCGTGGAAAGGCTGAACGACTGTAGTTGACGGGGCACAATCAATATTATAATCATAAATGAAGTGCAAAGATGTTAGAGTCAATATATGTCAATTTGTGAGATAGGTCGGTTTGTCTTGGAACAGCCGGTTTGTCTTGAAATAGCACCATTTTGACGCAGGATCGATTATATGACAAGTAGGTTTGGCACAAACATCATCGGGATATCGAACTGAAGCAGGGGAGTTCTGCTTTATGTGGCTTGCTCTTTGCAGAACGTAGCGGTTTTCACAGCCTCTCGGAAAACCTTTCTAGATATCTGTTGCCAGTCGCCCTGCATCCACTACTCCCATGTTTAAGATGACCCTGCACTGCCTTCCTGGTTATCCCCTAACACACTGGCCAGACACTTTGCTTTCTAGTATTGTTAGTACTAATGAATTATTTCTCTCTGGGTGACAAAATAACCCGGCTCTCATTTCTTTATGTCGTTCATGAGCTAATTTTCTTTGATCCTGAGTTCTCCAAAGATGGATGTCTTCGTAAGTCTTGCTGTGTAAGAGACTTTCAATATTTCTCTGTAACCTTTAATTCAAAAGCCATTATCAAAGTTTTTTGTGCCTATGTTCAGCGCCCATCCCCCACATCCATTTGTAGCTAATGGGAAAATACATGTCTTTAGTAATTTCACTTACTGTTTCCCTGTCTTGTATGCATCATTTGTTTCAGCTTTTGCCCATCTATATACAGGCAGTCCTGTTTTGATCTCCTGTCTGATGTTTCCATTGTCTGTTATTAGGGATCCCAGATATTACAAATCTAATCACTCTATCCTTGATATTTTTGATACTGAGCTTTTCTTGCTCTGTTTTCATGATCTTCGTAGGCGCAAGTGACTGTTTTCCCATGTCACTGGCTTCTATGTTTGGTAGTCTATCTCCATGCTATCATTTGCAACAGAGGTCATATTTCGCTTGCCGTTAACCTGATTCCGATCTTCCATATCATATGCACACAGAAGTTGTACTGTAAATCCGAGTGATAGAGAGGCTTGCCTTTCCTTCCACTGCAAAATAATGTACATGTAAAGCGATTCTTCTGAGGGGTTTGGAATGTTGTTTCGACTGGTGCAAGGTGGCCGAGTGGTTATGGCGTTGGACGCAAAATCAGAGGGTCGTGGGTTCGATTCCCCTCACTATCATATTATCATAAGTACTTTGGGAAAGTATTCCATATACATTCTCCTTAGTCTGTAACTATAGGCAGCGATAGAATGCCCTTAATCAGCGTGCAGCGCCTGTAAATGAAGCCAATGATGTATGATTTTCAGGGAGTATAGCATGTTCTAGAGTGATCTTGCCTGCTGGGAAGATGTGTAAACAGATAAAGGCCTGAACTCGAAAACTCATTAATTAAAGAGCGTTTGTTTTCAGGATTGGATCTCGGGGCTCTTATGACCCGCTGTGGTGGAGGAATGCATACGCCCTCGGCATTTCCTGGTGTTACCAGCATAATTATTATATTGTATATATTGTCAACTAACTAGCTGTGAAATTTCCTCATTATGTTTTTTTGTTTGTAAAGTGCAATAAAATTATGACAGTAACACTAAGAAATGTCGGGTCCGATTACGTATTTTTATCATAACTCTCTGAAGAGATCCGAACATTAAAATAAAAGCCTTTTCTCTGGCTTCCTGGAGCTCATACATTATTTTCTTCACAGCCTCTAAGTGTATCTCCAGCGGTCAAGATATCGGTGATAGTTTCAAGACCTAGACTAGCTGAGGGTTATTTGAGCACCAACGAATTTAGATCCAAAAGTCCTACTGTAAATTATAAAGGAACAAGAAAACAACAACAAAAACAAAAGGATAAAATGAACAATTTTGTCCTGTTGATTGACCTACATACACCAAGCCAGCTGCAGTGTCTCATCTTGTTATACATAATCTTTTGTGGCGTAAAGGTCTGTGTCCACGATTCTAATATCAGAATTCTCTTTTCAGAGTGGGCCCCTGCGGCTAATCCGTTTCGTTTACACGGTTACCAAATCATAATTGAATTGTTCACTTTCTGATTTTTGTTTCTGATCTACCCCCGGAATGCGAAATAGAAACCTTTCTAATTTCCGTTCTGATTTTGGAATCAGCATGGCGCTCAAGTTAACGGTCAGTGACCAGTTTATAGAGATGTTTAAGGCAGAAACAGTGTTGTGGGGCACCAAAGCACTCCTGTGCCCCTGTAAGGCTAGGGATGTAACAACTAGATCTAGATCTTCTTCATCACTGCTACCGTAAACAACAGACGCCATTTTGGCGGGGAGTGCCGGGCGGGGAAGGATAATTCAGAATAGCGTAAACACAGTGTCAATCCCGGGAAGAAATCAGAGCAGAAAACAGAAAAGGAACTTTCTGCCTAGGCATTCTGATTTCTACTCGTGCAGAATTCTGATATTAGAATCGTGGACACAGACCTTAAACTGTTTAGATCTGTGACCCCACTCACAATCCTTCCATTTCTTTTAACTACAATGAACACTATTAATATGCTTTGGAAGAATCTCGTGGATGACGCAAACTAACATAGGAATTACGTTTACGGCCACTAGGGTGCCCTCTAGCCGCTGGCCAGCGAGCCAGAATCGATGTCTCTAGTCTGCGCCAAAAAAATCGTGGATAAGGGTGTATTTATTTGTAGACTAGGTCAGAAAGAAGGTGGGGAAA
>JAWQUT010000369.1:727222-738368 GCA_033807755.1 Ellobium chinense | reverse complement strand
AGGGGGCAGGGAGTATGTATGTATAAGTTTGTTCGTATGTTAAATACTCACTGTACTTTTCAGCGGAGTATGTGTGCATGTCTGAGAGAATTAGAATTAATAACTATATATTATGTCTTGGCGCGTAGATACCGCCTAGGGGACTAAGCGCTATACACAGATACAATATTATTATTATTATTCACTGCATAATATTTACAAATGCTTTAGACGCAGCCCTCAAAGTACAGCCAGTCCTTAGCCTAGCGCCTAGCTGTCAATGGAGATCTCTGACCAGGCACTTTGCTTACAATATCCGTGGGGGGTTTCATTAATGTGTCCTTCGGAGGAGCGAAAGGGACGGGCAACCCGTTTTATTCTGCAGGCGGTTTTGAGGGAGGTTTTAAGCAACAGATGTGTCAGTGTCTAAGCAATCCAAAGTGGTTATGATTAATGTGGAAGAGCTAGTTAAGAGTGCCATGAATTGAGAGTGGTGTTTACTAAACGTAATTTTTTTGCCTCATTTCTTAAAATAAATACCAAGTCAGTTCAGTTTAATTCAAGTGAGTTCAATTCAGTTGAAATCATTTCAGCTCAGCTCACCTCACTCAGTTCATTTCAATTCAATTTATGTTTACGATAGGCCGATGTGGCCAATTCCAACGCATTAATTCTTGCCACATCTTTCTCCAACACAAGAACATTCATAAAAAAACAGTTCCACTAACAATAATATATATGATGATGGCCACTACTTTCTCCGAGCTCCCACGTCTTGTTCCAAATTTTCAAACTAATGTCCAGAATCACCGCTTACTTCCCCAGTGGCTTAGGAACAGGAGAAAACAAACGTAACCCAGATATTACGTTATATCGATCTGCGTAAAGGAAGACACAGCCCTTTGCCAGATATTGGACTGGGGAAAAAAAAACAACATACTGTGCAATTCGCCACTAGAGAAACATTGAAGTTCCTATGCAAAACTGTATTTATCAAATTGTTGAATGACTCACTCGAATCGAATAAAAGAAAGAATCGTTTAGGATTCTTACCTTTTACACGGTACCACACATCTCTCTGCTTGTCGGACTTCCAACTTTTTTTCCCTTCGTAGGACCCACTGAATGTTTTAAACTTATCCCTTTAGACAGGATTGAAGTCTTACCATTCGAAAGTTCGATTAGTGTATTCAGGAACAGGATAGTGGGAAAAAAATATATCCCGGCACATTTTGTTTTTTATGTTTGATTGTTAATCTGGGTATTATTTCCAGTTGTAACTACAAGCGCTGGGCAGCAGTGGTCTTTTCCATTTACTCTGAGCGCATGACCTAATTACGGCCGGTTACCGTCACCTGCGTAAGCTGCCACCCGTTAAGTTAATCCGAGAGTGAACTAGTTCATCATGGGCTCTTAAAGGTTACTGGAGCCAGATTGCAAAAGCCTCTTTGTGCAATTTTAAAAAATTTCTCCTCGAACCACAGGATCGCACCAAGATGGCCAAGACTAGTCTGCAGGTCTAGTGCCACAACTGTGCTCAAATTATATACTGTTTATAGTGGGGGTCCTTCATTTAGATTTTTTGCAATTTTAAATTACATGAAAAGGGGTTAAAATTTGGCCATCTTTTGCAGATCACCGGCCCACAAAAATGAAATCCGCTGAAGCCATTGGGAAAAACTGCTTGCGACAATTATTTTTGTACAAATTCAAGACTGAATTTCACCACTTTTGCAGTGTGATTTCATGTTATTCGATTATTTCTATACGATCGGTCTAAAGGACAGATTTTATACTCTGTAGCTACCAGTTAGATTCCTACAACCTTTTATTGATTAGCCAGTTAAGTGTATACTGAGACGGACTTCACGTTGGGTGTTAAACGGGATAAATGTACAGATTCTGCTCGTGTATCTCAAAGAAACATGGCTGCTTCGTCTTGCCTGATGGCATCAAGGGGTGCATCATCAACAAAGGATCGGAACCCCTGTGATCTAATGAGGTTTGCCTAGTTGATGCTAGACAGGGAAAGGGTGAAGAAAAGCTAATCTGTGCTAGGGAAATGAACCAGCTTGTAGTGTAATACCCACTTTACCAAATTTAACCAGGGCGTCTGCGGTCCCATACCATGTTATTTGGTCGATGTAGGCCATACTTACAGCGGCCCAAGGACCCAGATATAGTGGGCCAAAAAATTACATAAGCCCATACCAGTTATATCAAAATATGTAATTGCTTTTATCAGTATATGTTCGAGTAAGCGCATTTACTCAATACGCTTTTAAAAAAAAAAAAATTTAATTAACTTACTAGCACTATTTATTTTACAACCTTCCCCTCTTTCTCGTTGGAGTGTGTCAGACTGACCTTTCTGTTTCTCAATATACATTGTATTTAGGCCAGATCGAAGTGTCGATCTTTTAGGGTCAATAGGTGAAGGCTTTTGCATGACCAGCAACAACTCATACTGAACCCAGCTTATCTTAGAGAATGTGGCTGTGTGGCTTGTTAGTTTTTCTTACAAACTGACCATTGTCGAGTCTGGGGTTTGTAGGGATATGCGGCTCCTTTTTTCCCCACTCAACAATCATTGCATGATGTAAATGAGTACCTTACTTTCGAGCTAATTAGGTATTTTCACTTCCATCACGTGACCTAGGAAATCTTGCTCACACGTTGGTGTGTTTACATGCTCTGCTTATGTATGATTACTCGTCACTTACCAAAATATCCTAGCAATCCCTAGATCACGTGGTGTGACTGACCCGTCTGAAAATACCTCATTGGGAGACTGGCCAGTGTGCTGCAAGTAACAGTGACTTGTACTACAGTAGATTTGGATGTGATATTATAGTAGTAATATTAATAGTGTAATAGATTGTATTTATAGATCGCTTATCTCAAACAGGTACTGAGCGCATTTTAGATTTTTAAAAACAAAACAACCTAAACATTCAAACATACACAACGTACAATAATTTTAGTAAGGTGACTGTTAAGAGTTTGATTTGACAAGCTGTAAAAATTAATGTAGTTTTGACTAAGTGTGTCGTCAACATTGTCTTAAACTGTCTGTATTTTTTTTGCTTTCAAAAAAGATTTTGGTAGTCTATTCCAAACAAATGGTTTTGTGAACGTTTTTCTTTTATGAGTGCTGTTGTAAATTATTATGTGTGAAGGGCCATGAATGATATCTACTACACTTTATGCCAGAATGTGTGGATATATCTTTTTAAGACAGCATAGCGTGGCAATAAGCTTAGGGACTGCACCATTGTAGCGAGCAAGTGTCAAGCAGTATTGGCGTGTAGTGAAGAGGCACTGAATACGATAGCTTCTCCTTAGAAACGCCACTGACGTTGCTACTTTAATTCACAAACCAAGTCCGCTGTGCAGGAAACAGAATACTTCTTTATTGGTAACAAGGTGTAACCAGCAAATAATTCACAATGCACAGACCATACCAGCCAACTCTCTCAACTCTCTCACTCTCGTGCCTTTTATAATAATTTCAATAGAAATTCTAGAATAAATGACGTCATCATCATATGATGCTCCCAAACAAACATGTTAGTCTAGAAGGTAGAACAGCAACTTCTAGACTAAATGGAATCAAAACATTCCGATCGCGGCCCCCTCTCGAACCCTCGGGAAGGCTAATACTGCGTTCCCTCAAAGCATCCTACCCGAACCTTCGAGAGGCTAATACTGCGTTTACTCGAAGCACTATACGGTCGAGCTGACCTTGACAAGAGACAGTCTCAATACTTTTACTAGCCGGCGGGACGCACTGCCGCCTTAGTTAAAGGAGAGAAAAAACAACAACAACTGATCCCAATAAGGTCAGCCGCTACTAACTGTAACATTCTCGAATCATGAAGGGCCGGAGCCGCGGTTCAGGACCGTATGGCAAAGAAAGGGGGGGGNAAGGGGGGGGGGGGCACTAGCCCAAACAAACAACAGGCATCACAAATGTTACAACTATACACGTTGTGATTTTAAACGGGAAACATATTGAAAAAAAATATGGAAGAAGAACCGGACAAGGAAAGATCTAGAAGGAGAGAGAGAGAGAGAGAGGGAGAGAGAGAGAGAGAGAGAGAGAGAGAGAAAGAGAGAGAAAGAGAGAGAGAGAGAGAAGGAGAGAGAGAGAAAGAGAGAGAGAGAGAGAGAGAAAGAGAGAGAGGTAATGAACTGAGGGACTGCTCTAGATATATTGCAGCTTTAAGCAGGAAACATGTTTAAAAAATGGAAGAAAGATCGGACAGGAAGAGTGAGAGAAAGAGAGGGAGAGACATACAGACAGATAGATAGACAGGCAAAGAGAGAGAGAGAGAGAGAGAGAGAGAGAGAGTGGATTACAGTGAAGTAGGCTATAAGTGTAAAACAGTCAACTACACTAAATGACATCTTCTCAGGAGCATGGAAAAGTTGCCTTAAAGGGATGTGACCCTGCAGTGAGTTTTATATGGAAACATACCATTTTGTTTGGTGAAAAACTGTTACGATTAAGAGGAAGTTGCGATTATCCCGATTGTATTTAAGAGGGGTAGTCTGTACTCGTATGTGTATTCTTGTATGAAAGAACTACGCAGAGGTCTCGGGTTCGATTCCCACCACATGACTTTCTTTCCTTCTTTCATTTTCTCTCTGCATTTGTCTTCTTGAGCACTTCCCCCTTTATGCTATTTGACTCCTATTAGTTAGTGCTCCGTTTCAACCTTGCATTACACCTATGAAAGAACTAAGTTTGTCTAAGTGCCTAGAGTCCATCTAGGGAATGAGGCGCTAATACTTAATGCTTTCTATCATTATTATTATTAGTCTAATATTAATTAATTCCTGTACTCTTCTTCATTTTATAGATTCATCATGGACGACCACGATGTCCACATCCAGGATGCGCCAGGTCCGAATTTGACCTTCACCCACACGAGCAGCACTCATGAAGGTCCGTCATCGACCACAACATCGGTCATACAGATGCCTGTAAAATCACCCTCAGCTCACACAGACAGCGAGAACAAGGACACTGAGCTCCTCCGAGCCGCCAGCGGTCCCGGCAGTCCTCGGAATACTTCCGGCAGTCCTCGGAATACTTCCGAGGGACACAAAGCGGTCACGGTCAACACATACATGAACTCTGCGAAACATGTAACTCTCGCGGTCAACGACGCAGTCGGCAGCAACAAAACCACCGAAGATGCGCACACGCCGTTGCCGTCCCCTAGCATATTCTCCAGACGCATGAGAAGAGACAAAGTAGGCCTATCGGATGATGAAGACGATAATAGTCTGAAAATGAATTCCTCACAGCCAGAGGAGCTTCAAACGCCAGTCTTCAGCACGCTGTCCAGTGGAGTCAGTATGGTTGACCACGCCTCTGAAACTCAGGCAGCTCTTCCGAATGGGTTTGGTCTGCTTTCACACCATCATGCGAGTCAAGAAAATTACACCAAATCGTCTTCACAAAATAGCAAGTGGGACAGTATAGACACCATAGCTGTCCCGAATATTTCAATAAACATGAATGACTCTGTACGTCTAGACATCCCTTCGCCAACAGCGTCTTCCGGAAGTGACGTAGAGACCGCCATACACGAACACAATACGACATCCAAACGGAAATCCATGCTTGTGAACAGATCTGAGAAGTCTGCAGAAAGTGAGGACGTCAAAACCGTAAAATTTCAGCCAGCTTACGACCCTCAGAATCCGAACGGTTTTAAAAGTTTCATCAGCCCGGGGAAAATTTCTTCTCCCAAAGTGCAGCAACGGAAAACCCTCCAGCTGAATCCAGAACCGACTACCATTCCTAACAAAGAGGTGAAAATACAACTTAATGGCATACAGCATCGGCCAAACAATGTAAGTCATGATAGCATTTTTTAACATATTATGTATGCAAGAATCTTGGAATGAAAGCGTCAAGGCGTGCAGAAATAGAGGATAAGTAATGAGTGTTTATTTGATAATATCAAATTTATAAAATAAGTTATACCTTGATCGTACTAGAGAGCCTCTGGAGAGCGAACACGATAAATTTATAACGAATTTCATAAATCTGATCTCAAACAAACACGACTTTCAGATCATTTTTATCATATACACTCTACCTAATATAAAATGAACTTTTAATCGTGAAAAGGACTCTGAGATGGCTCTCATCCTGCTTAAAACAATCAGTGGCTTTCATCCTGCTTAAGACAATCAGTGGCTCTCATCCTGCTTAAGACAATCAATCTTAATTCATCTGAATGAACCACGTAGTTACGCGACACAAAGTAGATCCAAACAGCTGACAATCATCGATGAGTATTAGAAACACAGAAACACTATGACATTTTACGTACTTTTAAATTCAAATGTTTAACTCAACTGAAACTGAAACATGACGAGAACGATGACAAGCGATAAGAAAGACAGACTAAATTTTTTTTCTTTTTAAATATAGACAGACAGAACCCCTACGGCAGTGAAAATAGTTACAAAAGAAATGACGTCACATATTCATACTCCAGGAGGTTTCCAAGGCTTCCAATCAAATACTCGTAAACAGGTCAAAGGTCAAACTTATGTAACGTGTGACATACCAAAAAATTATCACACACTTTTATATTACCGGAAATAGGCCCCTTTTATAGGATGATATGAATACATTTTCATGAAACAGTCAGAATCAGAATGCAGTACTAGTGAATGCCAACAAAAAAATTATATTTGCTATTTTAAAAATTCAATTACTCACACCGGCTGAGACAAATCCTACCTCCTTGCGGATTTATCGTAAGATAGGTTCTAGCACATATTCTAAACGATACGCTTTATAAACTGGTTTGGAAATAAAGATCCAAAATAAATACAGAAGTTAGCAATGTTAAGTTATCATGTCCTTAAAAACTATCAAAATTATAATTATGTATTTATAAATTAGTAATTACTGAAAAGGATTAATAACAGTTATTATTTACAACCTGTAGGTATTAATTTATTATTAATTTATGTAAATTTAAAGAAAATCATTTTTTTCTGGCCAGAGGAGAAGTGTAACGAGAGAGTTTATCTGATCGTTTATGTAGTTTGTTATGGTAGTTTGTTACATAGATTACAGTATGACATTTAAATATTATATTGAGGTTATTGTGAACTTTCATGCAGGTGTATATTATTGTATGAAATTCTCTTATTATGTGAGCAAGATGTGTATGGATGGATGGATGGATGGATGGATGGATGGATGGATGGATGGATGGATATAGTGTAGGCATAAGAAGTGTGGGGATTAGATGTAAAAAGAAGCGAGAATGATGACGCACGAAAGACAAAATGACTTGCATGACCACGAGAAAGTGGCGAGAATAGAAAATGACTGGTGTCATATTTTAGCCATCAGTTCTAGCTCATAAGTTTTTTTTTTCGTTCTCCCTTATTCTTTCATTCTTTCTTTCTTTCTCTCCCTATTCTCACTTCCTTGCCTTCGTCTTCACTTTCTTATTGATTTGATATAGATTATGTATTGCAGTTTTGTTATTGGGCCAGAGTGTAATAAACATCTCGAATCTTGAAAACTAAACGATCAGATGCAACACATTGGGTAACGTGGCTGTCATCCGAGATTCAAAACATTTTTGTGGTTGGTATAGGCCTTTTAGCTCTCCGTCTGCGTATGAATAAGCGGCAATTCTGGCTCTTAAATGAATTTCCCTTCCCTCCGCCCACCCTTCTCTTACGCACATGAGTTTTGATGCAGTAGAAATGCTGCAGTTTTATTACTCTGATGTCACAATTGGATTTCCCGTGAGTCTGTCTTTCCACTTCAACTGTCATAATGGTTGGAGACTGAAGTTGTTTGGCCCATCCCATCTCCCAGAAAATTAAAGTCGATAATTTTTTTTTTTGTGGTGTTTCTGTCTGTCTCACTCAAAAAGCCATAACTAAATCTTTAAGCACCAAACTTAGTAGCGATTTTCATGCTCATTGCTCAGTTTCGTTGAATACAGTACTGTGAAAAACACTCAGCGGTAATTTTTAGTAGCCCCTAATGACCAGGACGGAAATCACACCCATGACAGAGTCTAAATCTAAAGCCATGGCCGTTCAGCCATGATGATCCACTGTTCATCATACTATGCTTTCGGAGGCCCTGATCGTGACATCTGTCTCGAGCCAAGTTTTCAAACCACTCTTCGGAGTATGGCTAGGAGCAAATAAACGATAGCATTGCTCGTATCCTGTCAATATCCATATCAACTGACTGCATTAAATCATTTGTATCAGCATACAGTGTTGAGGCACTGATCAATAAATTTAACATGATTTTCAGTCAGGCTTATTAGTTATGCTTGCTGCTATGCAGTTTTTTTTGTTTCTCCTGTAAAATTTTCACAAACTGGGTAACGAGGTTGACTGGGGTGCACCGTCGAAATCTAGAACTAAATTGTAGATAAGACAAACCACGGCTACTGTAGATAAGACAAACCACGGCTACTGTAGATAAGACAAACTACGGCTACTATAAATAAGATTGATCACGGCTTCTGTAGATAAGACAAACCATGGCTAATATAGATAAGACAAACCATGGCTAATATAGATAAGACAAACCACGGCTACTGTAGATAAGACAAACCACGGCTACTGTAGATAAGACAAATCACGGCTACTGTAGATAAGACAAACCACGGCTACTGTAGACAAGACAAACCACGGCTACTGTAGATAAGACAAACCACGGCTACTGTAGATAAGACAAACCACGGCTACTGTAGATAGGACAAACCACGGCTACTGTAGATAAGACAAACCACGGCTACTGTAGATAAGAAACCACGGCTACTGTAGATAAGACAAACCACGGCTACTGTAGATAAGACAAACCACGGCTTCTGTAGATAAGACAAACCACGGCTACTGTAGATAAGACAAACCATGGCTACTATAGATAAGACAAACCATGGCTACTGTAGATAAGACATATTATGGCTACTGTAGACAAGACAAACCACGGCTACTGTAGATAAGACAAACCACGGCTACTGTAGATAAGACAAACCACGGTTACTGTAGATATGACAAACCACATATACTGTATACAAGACAAACCATTGCTCGACTGCTTCCCAGGTCCAAGTGTCCAAGAACTCCAAATACAGAGGCTCGAATGCGTTTGGCACCTCTTCTACCAGGAGAGATCTACATTCCCCAACCACCGTCCGCTCTGGACTTTGTGGGTAAGATCCGTTTATCCATTTACTGTCGTAATCTATTCAATTTTTTAAAAAATCATTATTGAAATATTTGTAAAAACGTATTGGAAAGGAATGAGAAAATTCACCAGATGGCTCCAATGCAAGTTTTGTTTTCGGCAGTAATGGAAAAAAACAACAAAAAAAAAAAACAGACAAGACACAATATCGTCTTCATTAACATCATCATCATCATCATCATTATGGTGGCTGTCATCGTCATCATCAGAATTCATAAACATGTAGACATGGATCATTGCACACTATTATCATACTGACTTGGTTGTTATGGATGCAAAATGAGATTTTGTTGTTTCTTTGTTGTTGTTTTTTTTAAATCGAAAGTTAGACCACTATATGTAAGGCCTTGCCTTATACCTCTAGCTAGGTTCATTGCTCTGTCTTCGTGGCATGCTGATGATGTACTTACAAAGCCAGCATCATCACGGTGCAATTCTTTATATCAATGGCATTTTCGTTACAAATTTTTTGTTTACAACACAACACAATAGAGCCTACACTCAGCATCTATTTAGCGTTCCCCAACAGTATTCACACATTTGGTAACTACTTACTTACCGTCAAAACTACCTTGCTAAATTTTCGTTCACAACTTTCACAAAATTACCAAACATTCCTTCTTTATATTCCCTATGCCGTCGAACATTCTTTCATAATGATGCCTGCCTCAATAAATAGTCTACTACCGAACTAAATAGCTCATCAAACACCTCTTCACAATGCCACCTATCTCACTCATCATACTAAATATCCCATCGAACATTTTCATGTATATCTTACTAAGAATATCATCACTTTACGTAACATCTCATCAAACTGTTTCTTGCATTATCCTACCTCAATAAATATTCCCTCCTCATTCTAATTGTTTTACTAATCATTCCCTCACCTCAATAAAATACCTCGCTACACATTCCCTCACTCTACTAAATTCTTCACTAAACATTCCACTTTAAACTAGCATGGTAACTAAACATAACCTGATCATGCTAACATTCCCCCCCAAAAATTTTCCGTCAGATGTGCCAACCTATCCACCCAGAGGGGCCGACGTAACCATGCCCTGATGATAATGCTGGTGTCGGTGGTGCCAGTGGTGGCGCTGCTTATACAGAACAGCATCGACGTCTACGACCACGACTCCCACCTCAACCTGCACATAGCAGTCAAGAAGGAGATTCTCTTTAGGTAAGTTCTAACGAGGTGGCCTGGCTAGTCTGCAGTTCGGGTGCCATCACTGTGCTCAGATAAATACTGTTTACAGTGGGGATCCTTCAGTTAGATTTTTAACAGTTATAATTTAGATGAGAAAGGGTTAAATATGTGACCTTCTTTCGCGGGTCACAGACCCGCACAAATGAATTTCGCTGAAGCCGTTGGGAAAAACTGCCTGCAACAATCCTATTGTTTTACAAATTCAAGACTGAATTTCACCACGTCTGCGGTGTGGTTTCATGTTATGCGCTTATTTCTACACAATTTTATACTCTGCTTCTATTGACTCTAAATAGTCCAGTTTATACTTTGACCAATTAGGCTCCTGCAACCATTAAAGCTGTCATAGAATATTTTTGTATGTTTGTGGTGGAATGGAAGATCCTAGCATCAATCTCGTGCAGCTGCCTTACCATTAGGGAGGAGATACTCTACAAGGCGAAACGACAAAATGGCCGACACTAGGTCAGGCGGTGAGAGCGCTGCATGGATCGCAGCTGCCTAGCGCAAGTAATGCATAGTAGACCAATGGCAAGAACTCATAATTTTAGAAGACCTTGTAATGTCTGCTAACAATCGTTTCGTTGCATTTTGTCACTAGTTGTTCGTGTATATATAGTACATCTAGTGTGTATGTGTGTGTGTGTGTATGTGTGTGTGTGTGTGTGTGTGTGTGTGTGTGTGTG
>JAWQUT010000369.1:711914-722705 GCA_033807755.1 Ellobium chinense | reverse complement strand
CAGGCAGGCAGGCAGGCAGGCAGGCAGGCAGGCAGGCAGGCAGGCAGGCAGGCAGGCAGATATAGCGAGAGAAAGAGAGAGAAAAAAAAGAAAGATAGAGAATGAGAGAGAGGGAGAGCAAGACAGGCAGGCAGTCGGGCAGGCAGGAAGACAGGCATGCAGACAGACAGACAAAGAGACAGACAGACAAGCAGACAGACAGACATACAGACAGACAGACAGACTTATGTACGTCATTTCCAAAATGTCATGACTATATCACGTACAAGTACATGAAAAGATATGGTTAATTTTATTATATGGCTACATCAGTGCTAGCGGGTCATAAGAAACAAGTTTGTCTTACTTTCACATAACAAAAATACGTATAGATTTACTCGTGAGAAGAAGACAGCGGCGTTGTTCCTGGATGTTGGCACCAGACGTGTCAAAAGTTCAATATCTTATCCTGGCAAGAGATGTCATTAAAGCTACACGTAGAGGAGACAATGGTCATTCTGCTACAGACAACAATAATTAGAGAGGCTGGGAGACAGATAAGGATGAGTAGGTCAGAGGAAAAGATGAGGCTATTTTCTCGCTCTGAGCCAGGATCCCTTTACTCTCAACATTATAATATCTATATTAAAATTATTCTTTAAAATGCTCATCTACAATGCAACTAATTATTAAAAATAATGTATTGCGAGGAGTGAAACATACACACAGAAACACACACAATACACACAAACACACACACACACACACACACACACACACACACACACACACACACATACATACTCAAACACACACCCACGTACACGCACACGCACACACACACAAACAAATCGGCGAAGAGGAAATCCGACAACTCATCTGTGTTGATTACAGACATCTAGTTCCCGGCAGCAGTTGTCATGAATACTTTGTTTCTGTCTCTAGTGATGAAGTTTCAAGTTTCAAGTTTCTCATATTTCAAGTTTCAAGTTTATTTATTCAGGCGAAAGCCAACCATATATAATAACGTCACATCAATACAAAAGAATGAATGAAAAAAAAATACATATATGTTATGTACAATAGTCACTTACATTTAGACATTGACATCTCAGTCTTTTTCTCTTTCTCTCTGTGTTACTAACGTTCTCTCTCCCTATCTCACACACTTTCTCTCTCACTGACTCACTGACTCACTGACTCACTGACTCACTGACTCACTCACTCACTCACTCACTCACTCACTCACTCACTCAATTCAATTCAATTCAATTCGATTCACTCACTCACTCACTCACTCACTCACTCACTCACGCACTCACGCACTCACTCACTCACTCACGCACTCGCTCGCTCACTCACTCACTCACTCACTCACTCACTCACTCACTCACTCACTCACTCACTCACTCACTCACTCGCTCGCTCGCTCACTCACTCCCTCACGCACGCACGCACGCACTCACTCACTCACTCACTCACTCACTCACTCATTCACTCATTCACTCACTCACTCACTCACTCACTCACTCACTCACTCACTCACTCACTCACTCACTCACTCTATGCTAACAGCTACAGCTTTCACGACATCCCATTCGATCAGACACATCTATGTACATAACCGGAGAACGAATTCTGACCAGTTCCATTGTCCGGGGCGTGAGTCCCCACGACCGCTGTGGTTGCTGTAAACCTACTTTATTTCTGGCTGTAATTGATTTTTGGCATTTACCGCGGTATTTGTTCAGAAGTACGTGTTTTTTTTTCTCCAGTGCGATGTGGGCGGAACTCAGATTTATTTTTTTTGTGTGTGTTTTTGGGTTACATCGGAAGAAAGAGCATGGGAAGAATGACAGCCACCATCTATGGATTTAAATTTGCTAGTGGGACTTTCATTTTTAATAAGGATAATTATCTTTTGTTTACGAAATACATGCCCATTTTGACATTTTTTAACTCTCAAAGCGCGAGACTCCCGAGTCAAAGGCTGCCACTGACTGTGTGGCTATTGTTACCGACAATGATCGTTGCACGTGTTGTCCGCAGGCTGGTCACGTAATCCACTGCCGCACTCAGCGATCGGCAAGGAGATGCGTATATTCTATTGCCGAACTCAAGCGAAGCTACTGGACAGTAGAATAAACGCTATCATAGGATCACAAGGGTTACAAAAAAAAAACCAACTAAGTTAATATTTGCCCGCTAAAACTGCAATTGCAAGATACACGTTTGTTTGCTTTGTCGTAAGAAACGGTCCCCACCCCCGCCCATNGAGATGACTGAAATGACTTAGGACGTTTTCGAAGTACGGTGACATTTTGTTTTCCAGCTGTGATTGTTTCTAACATTTATTGTAGCAGGATGGACTTTACAGTGCACGCATACCAGACCGCGGCCAAACCGGAGCGAGACCAATATCTGTAATCTAATATTGTTTGTTTAAGGTACACTCACACTTGGACTACACTAAATCTCTCATGAGGGTCATCCACCGTGTTTTGTTTACTTTCGGTCTTTTTTCGGGTATTTACGGCTACTATTACTGTATCAAATTTCACACCATTAAAAAAAAAAAAAATGCAACGGTGAATTTCAGGTTAATGACCACAAAGAAAAAAAAGTGACACCTTTTTTTTTTTTTGTTTCTTTGTCTTTCGAATGTGTCTGAGCCCTGAGCCAAAAATTTCTCGCATTACTTGCAAAATTTGTGGTCTTGTGTGCCTCGGATAGAACTAAAAGCAACCATGCTCTCTACAACATACCTGCAGACAGTAAAGGATAAGAATGCTGGTTATAATGACAGTGCTGAGTGACAAACAGGTGGTGTTTGGTGATTAGATTAAAGACAACTTTATTCGTCCACAAATGAAAACTTTACTGATGATGAGAACGGTGATTAGGCCATGTGGCAGCGGTGCGGTAAATCTAAGATACCTGATACACATAATTTCCCTTCATTTTGTCTCCAAACGGAAGTTCAAGTCATGATCCGGATGCTGAGCCGGGTTATATTCCAGCGGTCAGATCTGAGGCTTAATTGCCCATTCACGCGACTTCATGTTATTACTATTCCAGCAGGCCTGATCGCTCTCGGATTTCCGCAACTCCCCGGTAAGTATACCAAACCGCTGCCATTCAGAGGAGCTGATAGATGGTATTTTGACAATACTATCTTCCACTGCTTATATCTAGTTACCCATTTTACAGAAAGGGGACTGAGGAAAATATGAATGAAATGCTTTCCCAAGGCACTTATAACATGACCGCAGTCGGGAATCAAACCCGCGACCTTTAGATCTTGAGTCCAACGTCTTAACCGTTCGGCCACGCTGCTCCACTATACTACAAGTGAGTATAACTTAGTCTTTACGGATATCAGCGGGTATAGGGGATGTGCACGAACAACACAGTTACAGCCAAAAAAAAAAGACAGGCGGAGTTTCCCTGCCATGGCACCAGATTTATTTTGCCTCCCGGAACTTTTTCTGTGGGGATAAGGAATAATAATTACACCGAACATTATTAGAAAGTCTCCGGGCAACGAGAAAATATGCCCATAAGGGCAACGGTGGTAATGGCGATGATGACAATGATGCTGCTGCTGCTGATGATGATGACAGTATGTGATAGTGTGCCCATGTGTGTGTGTGTTTATGTGTACCGTTGCTTTAAATAACTAGGACATTGAACTTATCTCATTCTCATGTCCTTTCACTGCGTCCCTCAGCTGTTCTATTTGTGATTCTATTTCTGGCCCTCAGAGTCCTATTGACTGGCTTTTCTTTGTATATCTCTTATTTCAGTCGTCGGTCTTGATACAGAGTTCAATCACGAAACAACCGCTATCATTTCAAATAAATTTACTGTAGATTTTCCAAACTTGGGCAGAATCATATTTAATTTCTGATGATGGTGGTGGTGATGATGATGATGATGATGATGATGATGACGCAGTGTCCCTGAAGAAGGAACATACTATAGTTCCGAAAATTTGGATTTTTTTTTCTATTAAAGCTTTTCTGGTAGAGAACGCCTTTTTTCCATTTTTCAAATGATGATGATGATGATGATGATTTTATATTTAACCTGATAAACAATCACAGCTTTGATTCGAAAATCCGTATATAAGTCCATTTTGAATTTTAAGTATTAAAGTGTATTTATTTCTTAATCCTTTGCTGGTTTGGACAGAACTTTTTACGGTTTTAAAATGTGTTCCAAATGATGATGATGATGATGATGATGATGACGATTTTATTGCGAAAGTTATAATTCTTGTTTCATTCTATTGATAAAGGCCCTAGAGCCGAACAGTTTAGAGGCAATTTTTGTTCTTATTCCTTACTAGATTTTTTAATAAATTCTGTGAATTAAGGTTGAGCTTTTAATTTTTCTCAAGTTTTAAATGATGATGATGATGATGATGATGAAGATAGTGATTATGATGATGAAGGTGGTCATAAAGCTTTGGTTATACACAGAGAGACTGGATATTGACGATGTACATTTTTTCTATGAGTGGCCATCAGAGAATTACTTAATGGCGCCCAGTACGAAAACAGATACGAATTTTCAGGTGGATTTGCGGTATATAGTCATAACTATTATGGCGCTCATCGATCAAATCATGGTGTTGAAGGCCATTTTATCAGTTGCGATGTGTTGCTGGTAACAGTGCGTGAATTATTCTATGAGAATAATATCCTATTAACACTAATAATAGAGGGTTAATTATAGTAAAAGCACATAGCCATAATGGATGACTGATGTTCAGGAGCGTTGTTGGAGGAACTGAGCGTGTGCATTAGTACAGTGGAATGGAACAGAAGGGAAAGAAAGTTGTTTGTATACGAAATCGATAATACAAGGTTTTTCTAGCTCTCGCTCTCTCCCTCTCTCTCTCTCTCTCTCTCTCTCTCTCTCTCTCTCTCCCTCTCTTTCTTTCTCTGTCTCTCTCTTACACACACACACNCACACACACACACACACACACACACACACACACACACACACACACACACACACACACAAGATCCCTCTGTGTATGCTATTATTATTATACTATCAAGATTTTTACTTTTTTTTTATTTGATGTACAAAGGCTATCCTCCCTCAAGCAGCTAGTATTAATATTTTATTAAAATCCGTCGAGTCTTCATGACATTGTACATAATTAATTTAAGCACGCATGCATGCAGTACAACTTCCATTTTGCGCTCTGGTTTTCTGGCTAACGCTAGTATCGCGAGGCGCGTTGGGTCCAGCCTCCCGCTGGCTGTATGACCATTGTTACAGATAATGACCACTGCACGTGTTGTCTATCGGCCGACCAGCTGACACTGGGCTCAGAAAATCTACCGCCTCCCCCAGTGCTCGGTAAAGAGATGCGTATATATATGTTTTTTTGCCGAATTTCAATGTAGCAAGCAGGCGGTAGAATAAATTCTATCATAGCATTGTATCACTAGAGTTAAAGAAAAATAACGTTAACTAACTTTACCAAGCCTTTTTTTACGGCATATAGCAATTCAGGTTTTCTAAACCACGTCAGATTAATCACTCTTAATTAATTTTAGAATGTCCTGGATTCTGCACTTAAGGCAAAAATGGGATGGTAGCACTAGGTGACTAAGGCCCAGCCTTCCGCCGCTGCCTGTGTAACCCGTTGTTATGGATAATACATGTTTCATGTGTTGTCTGCCGGCCGACCAGTTGGTACTGGGTTGCAATAACAATCACAATAACAATAACTTTATTAAGCTCGTGTTTCGTACAATAAACATATGAGCAACACAAAAACTTCTTGTAAAGTATAATAAACAATCAATGATATATATATATATNTACATCCATTCGCAAGCATACGCATAAAGGGCACACACTGGTATCAATTAAAATCGTTGCGTGACACATTTGGCGCTAGCAGGCGAATTTGTTCTACTATCGCACGCAGCACTGTGTATACAGGAGCACTGAATCTGTGAGACAATGCACGGGTTGCCAGATTGTCGTGGGTAAAATTAGCCAACCGTGACAAAGTCTCACTGTCAATGCTTGTAAATGGCTTGTAAAAATATTTCAGTTTAGTAAAATAGCATTGTCTGAGCATTTTACAAAACATTTCTGATCAGTTAAATTGTATTGGATAAATACGACAATACATCGGTTAGCTCAGATTCATAGATTATATGGACGCTACGCCCCTGGATGTAGGCTAATCTACTCCACCAGTATGAGGGTAAAAGTGGCGAATTACACACTCTAATATACGCGAACAACATAGATCTCCAAGTCCTTTCAGTTTATAAACATCATATGTCAATCTGAAATGCTTCTGAAATTCCTCTTAAGTTTACTTAGCTGAGAGCTATGGGCTGGGTTAAGGACTTCACAGCGCCCTTGGGAAAGTCTTTAAACAATATCAAACCTCCTCCTTCCCTAAGCCCTACTCTTAACCCTAATGCACATAGATACACCTCGGGAGAAACCCAGGATTATACCAAAATGAATCTGCTATACCTGTACGCTGAACTAGTGACACTCACACAGAAACCTTTTACGTCTCCGAATAGAGGTCAGTGGTGTGAACAAAAAATTACTAATTAGACCAGAAAGGAATCCGAGTCCTGGAAGCAACCGTCTGAAAGAGCTCCCCAAGCTGTGTGGGTATCAAGGATAATGACCACGGCCCGGCAAATAAGATAGCACCATCAACTGTAACAGTGTAGATAAAGAAATAATAAAGGTGATGCAGTCAGTTCCCTTTAAACACAACTCTTTGAAGGCATGGAGAAAAGTTACTATTAATAGAAGTTGCGATTATTTTAGTGACTTTTATGTCGAAATAGAACATTTTGTACATGTGAAAGATGTTGCGATTAAACAGAACTTGCGGACGCCCGGCTTGCGTTTAGGTGTTTAGGTGAAGCCTAATGTTTTAGTATACAAATCTTGAAGGCAGCATGGAACAAGCGAGAAAGCCGTAACACAAATCGTTGCTGATATGGCATAGGTGCGTAAGCGTCATTCGCCTGTGCGCTATTCCACGGATATGGCACTTCCCTCTCTGTAGACAGATATACCACAAATGTGACGTTTGCCTCAGGTGCAGTCATATATACCGAAATTCGGACGTTTGCCTCCGAGGTGGTCATACATACCACGAATGTGGCGTTCGCCTCAGGTGAAGTCATACCACAATTGGGACTTTAACCTCAGGGGTGGTCATATATACCACGAATGTCACATCTGCTTCAGGTGCAGTCATATATACCACAAATGTTACGTTCGCCTCAGGTGTAAACAGTCCTATGTGCAAAACGTCTGCGAAATTGCGAATATCCTTGATAAAGTAAGAAGAAGTCGACAAAAACTATGTTGAAGCAAATAGTCTAGCTTTTAATTCAAACAAAACCACTCAGTTTTCTTAAAGTTACCTTCAGGCAAAGATAAGCCATATGTGCCAGGTGATTTTGGTGATATGGAAGACGGCCTCATTCGTTACCCCCTGCCCAGTCGGGAGAAGTTCAGGCCGGTCGAGCTCGGCTGGTATCAAAGCAGTCAGGCGGCACCGGACCCAGTGAAACAATAACATGGCGCAAATAGCCTTTGCAGTCGGGTAATCTCGACGTGCTGGAAGTGTGGTGTTCCAAGGGTTAACCTCCATGAGCTAAAATATCCGCTGTTATGACCTTCCGCATCACTCCGAGCCCCTAGGGAACGCCTGCCTGCCTTTACAGCCCAAACCCAGCGTGGAGTTGTCCTTAACCAAGTTGCACTGTTCCTGTCGCGTGACTGCTTAGATTTTATTAAACAACCAGTTTCAGGTACTGAACTTCCACTGAGAATGGACAGGAGCGTTCAGTGGTCAGGCAAGGTCTGTGAGCAGTGGAATGCTTCTCTTTTTAGGACACAAGTAGTGATTCTTTCTCTCTCTCTCTCTCTCTCTCTCTCTCTCTCTCTCTTTCTTTCAGTCTCTCTCTCTTTCTCTCTCTCTCTCTCTCTCTCTCTGTGTGTCTCGCTCCCTCTGTCTCCCTCCTTCTGTCTCTCTCTGTTTCTCTCCCTCTGTCTCTCTCTCTTTCTCTCTCTGACTCTCCATGTCTCTTTTGAACTCTCTCTGTCTCTGTCTGTTTCTCTCTCTGTCTCTGTCTCTTGGTGTATGTCTCTCTCTCACTGTCTTTCTCTCACATTCTCTGTCTCTCTGTCTCCTTCTTCATCCCTCTGTCTCTCCCCTCTGACTGTCCCTCCCTCCCTCCCTCTCTCTCTCTTCTCTGTCTTTTTCTGTCTTCTCACCTTTTTCATCTTCTACAGATCTCGACTAATTATTGTACTGAGCTCGTCCATGACTCGTCTGAACTCAGGGCGACAATTTTCACATAATCAAGGAGAGTAATATAATGGTGAATATCAAGTCCTCACGCGATGCTGTAAGGAGACGCCCAGTTTCAGTATCGAATAATGATGCTCTTTAAGAAGGAACTGCTATTCTGGTCGATTTTTTTTTTCATAATCATTAACCTTATTTTGCCGTATGCGACATGTCTGGACGATATCGTATACTGCGCAACTTGACTAAGGTATCTCATACCTCGTGTATTTGAACATCCGGAATATTCGATGTATAACTCTCAACGTGCTCATTTTCAACATCCTGTTGTCCTTACAAACTCGAAATCATGAACCCAAATGACAGTTGTCCTAAAACTATTATCACCTTTGAGATAGAAGAACGCACCATTCAGCACTTTGGTGTGCAATTTTGCATAGAAATCCAATGCATTAACCGGGATAAGCTACACACCATAATATAATGTTTACCAGTCTATGGAAAAGGGCGGTGTCTTGGCTTAAGAGATCAATCTGCTTATGGAGGTCGCCTGTATAAAAATGTTGCAGGAGCCAAATTGTAAAAGCCTTTTTGAGCCATTTAAATAAAAATTTCTTCTCGAACCAAAGGAACATTCCGAGAAGGCCAAGGCTAGTCTGCAGGTTTGGTGCCACCAATGTGCTCAAATTGTAAACTGTTTACGGTGGGTGTCCTTCATTTAGATTTTTCACAATTTTAATTTAGATGAAACGGGGTTAAAAATGTGTCCTTCTTTTGCAGACCACAGGCCCGCACAAATGAAATCCGCTTAAGCCATTGGTAAACACCGCCTGCAACAACTATTATTTTTACAAATTTAAGACAGAATTTCACCACTTTTGCGGCGTGGTTTCACGTTATACAATCATTTCTACACAATCTGTACAAAGGACAGGTTTTTAGACTCTGCAACTATCGGGTCTGATAGTCCAATCTGTTTTGTTTTTTTTTACCAATAAAGGCTCGCTCCTGCAATCTAAAATAACTACAAGTAAAAAGAATATAGGACAGCCGCCTCACGCGTTGGACACTCATATATTATATCAGTGCACTGTCACTATTTACACCTGATCAATAGATATAACATGTGAAATATACATTGCATGTGTGTCTATAGACCAATTAGTTATCAGTATACAACAATTAATTACGCTTTTTCATTTTGTATGATCCTGCTCTCTAGTCTCTCATAAGGGAATCGATCTGTCGATAAATAACAAACATGTAAATTGGCGAATTAATGAGGGTTCGATTTCGTATTCATACCGCCGTCTGAGCTATGAGAACTGAGATTATCATAGTTTTTCTAAAAGAGTGTCTGCACTGAATACTTAATAAAGATTGCTACCAGTTTTGTTTTTAGCTCCAGCCCGGGTAGGGTTAAGGGCGGCTTACTGTGTTAACACTGCAATTATCAGAGTCTTTTTACACCTTATATATTCTCACCGCAGACAGTGTGAATAAGGCATGGACATTAATCAGGCCATATCGAATACTGTCTTATTCAGTATCTAGCGATTACGAATACATTTCAAGTTCAAGTTCAAAGGTTTGATTAGGTCATAATCCAACATTTTACAGTACAATACAGTATTACATAAGTAAAATCCACCACAAAGACGCATACGTGTTCCTTGTGCACACTATTGCCACCCATTTACCGCTTTCTCATCCAGCTGACACCCAGTCTTTCGAGAGTTAAACTAACCCACAAATCATGACATTACTGCTGTAATCACTCACTCTCTCAAATCACATTCTCTGCTCGTGTCTCCCCCCTACATCCANCCCCACTTCCCCAACTTCTACAGTGTCTGCCCATATTGCGAACTCTGTTACTGCACAGGGAGAGAATGGATGGACGGTTATGTGGTCAGTCACCATAAAGTTTGCAGGCGTCTAATTGATCTGAAATCTTTGGACTACCAGAGTCAATAATAGCAGAGTAAAAATATGAGCTTTGGATAGTTTGTGTAGAAATATTCACATAGCCTGAAGCCACACCGCAAAAGTGGTGAAATTCAATCCTGAATTTGTATAAAAATAATTGTTACAGGCAAAGTTTCCCAATGTCTTTAGCGGATTTCATTTATGCAGGCCTGTAGTTTGGAAAAGAAGACCTAGTTTTTAATCCCGTTTCATCTAAATTCAATTGTGAAAAAAAATTAAAAAACTAAATGAAGAACCCCTACTGTAAACAGTATAAAATTTGAGCTCAGTGTTAAGCACCATACCTGCTAACTAGCCTTGACCATCTCGGAAGTTTCCCCTGGTTTGAGGAGAACATTTCATTACATGGCTCAAATGGACTTAAACAAAGTTGGCTCCTGCCACCGTTAGTAGCGTAGTAACTGATTCAGTGATTACTTTCTTGCTTGTCCTCGTTGTGAAAAGCGTCGGTCTCCATTGTAATTAAAGGTGTGTGTGTGTGTGGGGGGGGGGGG
>JAWQUT010000369.1:696681-706830 GCA_033807755.1 Ellobium chinense | reverse complement strand
GGGGTGCATATTTCTCCGAACCAGCGCCTCGTGGATCCTTAGAACTTCCACGAAACCAAACAAGCTAAGACTCCACTGGGTTTATCCATTGACTGGAACAACACATTTTTACCGGAATCGCTTCTATTATCTTGTTGTCGTTGTTGTTGTTGTTGTTGTTGTTGTTGTTGTTGTTGATGATGATGTTGTTCGTTTGTTGCTGTTTTGGTGATGGTGATGGTGATGGTGGTGGTGGTGGTGGTGGTGGTGGTGAACCTGTGCATTAAGTTTTTCTTTTCCTCCTCCTCCCCCCTCCCTTCTACACCCCTACTAGAAACTGTCTTCCTCCTCCTTCCTCTCCTCCTACCCGTGCCAAAGAATGATATTCCTAGTAAAGCGAATCAAGAAAGTTCTGTAGAGCACTGTAGTCTAACTTCGCATGGATCTCGTTTAGACATTATTTTAATAGAATAGGCAGCTAATGCAGAAAACAGTTGCAGATAAGCATATTATGTTAACGTTACAGTGACAACCTTCTAATGCTGGGCTGGTTTTGGCCATTCGTCATGCAAAGCAGATCGAGAGTGAAAGCATTTACTTCTCTTGTGACAGAGGACTGGGTTGAAGTGGGTGCCATAATTAAAAGTGGGCTAACGAACATCAGCACCCGACATACAGTTATGAGACGCCCCTGGAAAGAAAGCGGATTGGGTTCGAAGCAGGACAGGGCATCAACTCATCATGTATCCACATGTGTGTTTACATAATGAAAATAAAATTAGGTCAGTCGTTACTCTTTTGAGCGTATCGAAATGGCTTCCACTGACGTCACGTCAGCTCATCAACCCCATACTAAAAATTTGATATTATCATCTCGTTATGAATTTGAGGTCGACTCTGATGATAATATCGGGAGTCATACATGAACTTAAAAACTAAAACACGCACGTCAAACATAATGTTCTGTTTTCCAGTACTTTTTCCCCTCTGAAAATTATCTGTGGTGCATGCCGAGACAACCTGGAGAAGGAAGTGCATCGTTCTGTTACACCGCATGCGTGTCTAATATGACGCAATAAAAACAGCTGGGGTGACCGGGATTTGCCCTTGCGTCTAGAATTATTTCCCTTTCCACAACAGCAGCGGCGTGTGGTAAACATGATGACGTCACTGAAGTTTCAGCAACTACAGACACTACTATCTGACAATGTATTATTTCGCCTTCAATTAAGGTTTTAGTAATCCAAATTCAAAAGTAGGGCCTAAAGTTTGAAAGAGTAAGCAGGTATAGTATTCTGTACTTTTATTACCTCAGCATGATTTTGTTTGACATATCTACTGTTCACAGAGGAATTAAAAGATTCATATCAAGATGCTATCACCCGTCCTCAGAGCACTGGCTAGACATCTTGGCCGTGCGGGTAGAACGTATTTGACGTAAGCTGATGGCCGCCTCGCGCCCAGTGGGTGTAAGAATTCAGAGACATTATATCATGTTGACAGACACTTGAAAGACGGTTCTATAAGGAACATGGTCTATAGGACGGTGTCTTTAAAGGCAGGCTCTACACTTTTCCACAAGTTGAAATGTACATACCATGGTGTGCAGCCTTATCACGAAGGGTGCATTGGAATTATGCAAAATTGCACACCGAAGTGCTGAATGGTGCATTTTTCTCCGTCGAAGGTGGTGATCTTAGGACAGTTGTCATTTGTGATTGTACCAGCAACTGTCTGATACCAGATATCACTCATGTCTTTTAGATGTCCATATGCATGATCCCATGGGTTGTTTTTTTGGTGTTTTCTTTTTTTTTTTCATTTTATGTCTTGACGCATAATTACATAGAACTAGCGACATTCTGTGATGTAGAAATAATAATAATAATAATAAAAACTCGTGTCTAGATAGAAACTCCGAAAATTCCTCCATAGGGTTATTCATAAAGGTATTTAAGATACATGGACAACATCGATTGTCAAACAAATGGTGCTATCCCAATTAACACCTGCCCTATAATCATCACCACCGAGTGAGGAAGTGTACTGATTAGCACCTTTATGTGCACTTTTACGAAGAAATCTGGTGTTTTTGTTTTTTTTTATTGTGGTTAGTTGCGTACTAAGATGCATTATAATCTCTGTCTCCCCTTAATATAGTAACACGTTTATGGGGAATTTAATCATATTATATAAAATGCTGCAAGCGATGCTTTTCTCACCTGTGTTTTTATATTGGTGGAATACGACGTTTACAGCTCAACATCATTACAAAAAAAAAAATAATCCAACAACAACAACAACAACAACAACAACAACAACAACAAGAAGAAGAACAACAACAACAACATCAACAATAGCAACAACAGCAGCAGCAGCATAAACAGCAATAACAACAACAATAACAACAGCAACAACAGCAGCAGCATAAACAGCAATAACAACAACAACAATAACAGCAGCAACAACAACAACAACAGCAGCAACAGCAACGAAAAGCTGCGTTATAGCTTAGCACACACTTCATTAACTAATGGTCCCAGGAATAAATCCTCTAAATAAATTATGTCATATTTTTATAGCAAATAAAGCCATCCTGATAATGCCGAAACACTGACGAAGTTTCGTTTACGTGAAGAGCACCGCAAATCAGCTTTTTTTTTTATGCTGGCAGTAACGTTTATTAATGGTTTCTTTTCTAAAAATGCTGTGAGCAACCCAAAGAAAAAAAAACAACATAATTCTGATTAGGCACATTACGAATGAACGGAGTCGATTACATGTAATTATTGGCAGGACTGTGACCAACCCGGGTAATTTACAATGGGGCATGTGAATTCGAATCTTCCACTATTGGTATTGTGGATTCGACTCCAGATTTGAATCAAGACAGAAATCCGACAACGAAAGCCAAGCAAAGTCGTGTGGATATTTGAATTAGCTAAGTAAATCTTACTCCTCTGGAGTTAAAACTATCATGTTGTGTGTCAATCCGCTTCGATTCGCATTCACACAAGCAGCGCAGGTGAGACCACATTATTTTGTGTAGTGCGGAAAGCGTTACCTTAACTGGCTCGGTTCGACAATGCTAAAGTGAAAAGACTGCAGAAGATTGACTATTCATCACGTAACATTTAATCTTCGTGAATTTTTACCCTCTCTTGCTCCTCTCCTTCTCCCCGTTTCCACTGTATGCTTTTCATTTGCCCTGATTTCTCCCCGCTCGTCATCCGAACTCTTTCTCTAGAACGGGCAAACTTGAATACNAACCGAGCGAATACGGTACTTCCGTATTTTCATTTTTAAATTTTGCACCATGTCTCATATCTTAGCCAACATGTATGTTCATTTTTAAATCACTTGCCATCCACAGTGCTCGCAAAATTAAAAAAAAAACAACACCAACACCCAAAACTCTTGCCGAACAAATGCCACTTCAGAAAGTCCATTAGTAGTCAGTAGGTCTATACCTGAAATTAAAGTAATCCAACACCCAGCCTTTGAGCTTCAGATATCCAACGTATCGATTCTGTTTTAATTCTGATACTTAGTACCAGTTTGGCATTTCAATACTTTTGATATCGCTCGGTACATCCGATACCTTTGGATACTTTAGATATCAATTGATACCGCTAGGCCTCGGGAGTTAGTTTGACAACCAGAGTCGGCAGAAGAGTAAAATTACTTTCGATCCAGATTAATTTTTATACCAGGCCACTACAGACTCTTTGATGAAGCATCTTATGGCTTGTTATTAAGGATCATTATTATGGAAATCAACTTTACTTTCCACGCTTGAGAATTTAGGTCATTGTCCGAAGCTAAATGAGACGAGACAGGAAAGATGATATTATTAAAAAGACGTAGAGGAAACTATCGTGGGTCTTGGCACAGGACCGCTCATGTTCATATTATATGACGTATCGTCGGCCTGGCCGGTCATGTGCGAAGACTGACGATATCCTGTTTGCGTCAAAAAACTGTCAATCCCTCCCCCCCCCCACCCCCCAAAACATCACATCAAACGCATCACACATTAATAACATCTAGTGAACGCACTATTCCAAATCATTTCCACATTGTGATGGCTGCTTCCCACATTTTTTTAAAACACCGGTGATCATCTTTGATAGCCAAAACTACTACTCTACTCGGTATCACAAGAAGTGTCATCGCTGGGGCACCATATTTAGTTAAGCCGATGAACTCATTAGGACATTAAACTGAGTAATAAAGTTGTTGCTATTGTTGTTGTTATTGTTGTTGTTGGTAGTGGTGGTGGTCATGTTGTTGTTGTTGTTACTATGACAAGGTTCTGGTGCCACGCTTCGTTTGGCTAGGGTCATGCCAGGCAATTATAAAAGTAGAAGCAGTTACATCCCTTGTGAAAGAAAAGCCACTGTGAAAATCGGGTATTCCCATTGACAGTATTATCCTACTGTGGCAAGTAGGCACAGACTGTTACTTTTTTTGGGTGCGTATTATATAAAACACCTCGGGTGTAGGTATCTACCCTTCAGTTTCAATAATGTTGTACATTTGTTGACGTAGGCTTGTTTAGTAGACAGATCATGGGGTCGCATGGTTTAGTTTGGTGCAGGATGTGGAATTCCCTGTCTGCTATTTATATCGCATTAGGTTAGAGGATTGTCTCACATTCTCGTGGATAATAAATGGAACATAGACAGCTCTACAACAGCCCGAATGTTTTGCTGGGATTTTCGGGAGAAAGGAGAAAAAGAAAGCATGGATCTGAGAGATTGTTATTGTGTTTCCCATTTTTTATATTGCTTGTGCCTAAGATTAAACCTATCACATCGAGAAGGAACCTTAATTTAAAAAAAAAATACCATTTTTGCATATTTTGAGTCTTCCATGTCCAAATTTTAGTTAAGTGTTTCAGCATATTAAGCCCCACTTCTTCAAGTAGCTGATTTTTGTTTTGGAGGGAACTTTTTGGTCTTATAGTTTTTATCTTTATCATAGTATTTATAGCATATAAACATCATTGAAATATTTTATATGAGAAGAAAAAGCTTTTTATTCATGAAATTCAGCCAATACTTATGAAAATAAAAAAAAAAAAAGAAATCTTATCGAGCGTAGATAAGGAAGTCTGGATAATAGAAATGGACGATAATTGTTCCCCCAACAAAGGCGACTCCATCTAAGAGACCTGGTCTATTTATATTGCAATTTGGTGCATAACATCTTGAATTTGTTTCTAGCATTACACGAGTTATTAATATATTATTATTTCAAGCATCCTTTTTTTTTTTCAGTGTTGAGACAGGTGACGTGGTTCACAGAACGCAGATAGAGAGAGGAACCACGGCACTTTACGTCAGCAGTAAAGGTAAGAAAAGAAAGGATGGAGGGAAGGGTTGACGAGGAGGTGAGTAAGGGATGAAGGAACACAGAAAGAAGATGGAAGAAAGAAAGGGAGGGGGGAAGAAAGCAAAGAATACATAGACATTTTTTTTGTAATGAAGTATTCCTTTATAATTTCTTTCAAATTTTTGNTATATATATATATTAGTGTTGTTTTGTTCATTTACATCTGCCATTGTTATTGTTATTTGTTAATGCTGTTGTGTCATGCTTAGTATTTTCTAATAATTCGCGGATGCTCATGTCATGTTTTTATGAGCTAATAAACTTTCTTGAATCTTGAAGAATAAGGGGACGCAATTTCGCTTCAGTCGTGCAGAAATGCCGTAAAACCCTAATTCAAACAGACTTACTTACAGACTATTGAGCTCATAATGATTTGGTGACAGCCATGAACGCTGGGAAAAAAGGCCGCAGCGCAGAGCTTAATGACTGGACATGGCATTGCAATATTCTTACATAATCTTTCCAGGAAGTCTTTACGTCCACTGTATGTAACTCATCTTCTTGAAATTTGATCATGTTTGGATTCAACCAAATATTCGTGCCTTCCTGATAGTCGAAATGAATATGTACTGCTCTCTTTCATTTGACATTGCAGTGTAATATTCTTACATATTTACCAATAATTTTTCAATTCCACCACAGGTAACTAATCTTCTTCAAATTTGATCATGTTTGCATTCAACCAAATATTCGCGTCTTCCTGACTGTCGAAATGAGTAGGTATTACTCTCGTTGGGAACCAGTATCTATGGATACCCACGATTGATATCCGATAAAAAATATCTTGCGGTAACATCTTAAAGAGATGATTTACTGCAACGAATTGCAACGGGAACACCAGGGGGAAAAAAGAAGGAAACGAGTTTAAAGCTTGCGCATTAACGATGGGATCTCTTACCATCGTCAAAATTACATTAGGGTATGAGGGTAATGTACCCTTAATAGCATTCAGCATGCAGCGTTAATGTAATTCTTGGGTTGATAAGTGATCCCAATGTTAATACGCAGACTTTCAATAAAGGAAGCATTTGCGCTCTTTCAGCCGAAGACAATTGTACGAAACATGAGCTTAATAAAGTTATTGTTATTGTTATTGTTATTGTCCTGATTCAGAATTTTCGGATTCCAACACAACGACCAGGGATTGATGGACATCAAAACGTAGTTCATTTTGTGAACAGCTATCCATTTTAAAGACTCCTCTCGCATTTAACTTTTGTAACGCTGCGGTAAAACCAGCTCGTACCTTCACTCTATTACACTGGGCGCGAAGGTAGAATAAATGTGCATGCCCAGCGCCTGCCGTGAGACGCGGTCGTCGAATTTTACAGCCCGGTATCAGCTGATCAACCAGCAAATTACATGCCTGAAGATTATTATCCATAACAGTGGTTCACGTAACATGCGGGAGGCTGGATCCGAGACGCCTCGAAATACTAGAGTTTATGTTGCACTAGATTTACTATTATGATCACAATGTCTATTTCAGGTTGGAAATTGCTTCGTGGCGCACTTGTATAAGAATGTATGATTGTGTTGCAGGGGATCTAACTATTAAAAGCAAACTTCTGGAAGCCTACGCCGAGACGGACAAAGTCATAGATGGACTGACGCAGTGGGTGGTCGAGCCAGATCTGCCACAGTTCCAGTCAGTGGAAACCTATCATGACAGAATCAAGGCATTCAGGTGAGCAGGGGCGGCGCCGTAGAGTATTTTAGGATCACTCTCTATGTATGAAAGAAACCATAAAACTGCATGTCAACGCCTTCATTCAGTCTTTCTTATAACACGTATTGTATTAACCCTGTGGGACCCACAGTCCCATATTTGGCACATGAGTTTGGAGAAGATATTTAATTATGATAAAAAGGTAGTCCTCAAAAAAACAAAGAATACTATACTCGTATAATATGGCCTCTGTGACCATAGAATGATAATTGTGCCTAAATGTTTAAACTTTTGTCTCTAATATTGTATTAAGCAAAGCCATGTGCACTCTTTACACAGTACATATAACAATACATTTTCTAACAATATGTTCACTCTTGGATCTTAGGTTTAAGATTCGTCACTTCTAATTCAATATAATATTTTTTTGTGTGAAAGCAGAGAAAGGGCCAGAATGTAGAAAATATGGCCCATAATGCCAACTTGGCAATGCAATCCTAGACTGCAGATTGCACACTAGGCAGTGTCGTAATATATATATTGCCAAGCAAATTGACTAACTTGAAAAATGGAAGACTGTCTATACACTGCTGAAGAGCGCGCGCGCACACACACACACACACACACACACACACACACACACACACACACACACACATACATACATACATACATACATACATACATACATACATACATACATATACAAACCATCTAGGACAAAGTGCGACACATACGGCAAATGATCTAGCCGTAGAAAATTTTCTATGACAATGTCGAGAACAAAGGAACAAGACTTTATTTGTTTTCTAACACTTTTTATTTCTCGTCAAAAACGCCAGAATACTATAGACCCTTTTTCGAAATGATGAAAGGGAGATCATGAAAATATTTAATTATTTTGTGATGAAGTGCAGTGCAATGCATAGACAGCAGAACCTCAATAATAAGTGTGCCCTTTGCGCATAGAAAAAGTATAATTATTATTAAAGAAACTTGTTATCCCAGCTTACGAGAAAATGACATGATAGAATTATGATGAATCCGTGCATATAACATTCATTTAATAACAAGGCACAATTAATAAATGAATATTTAATATCGAGGCTCCAATGTATTCAAGTGTCTAAATATACTTCATACACTATGTGCCAAACACTTGTGACGTATGAGTTATGATGCATGGACAGAGACTCAAAACTGACAGAATGATCTGTCCTTCCCAGAGCCGAAATCATGGCCACAGCAGTTCCCAACATCACTGTGCCTGAAGTCATCAAGTTTTACAGTGACGACAACGCCGTGATCGTGCGATGGGTGGGAGGAAGTATACAACACTCTCAGGTAAGTGTTTCTATGATACCCATCATGATTAAAATACTACTACTACTCCTACTACTACTACCACTACGACTACTACTACTACTACGACTACTACTACTACTACGACTACTACTACTACTACGACTACTACTACTACTGCGACTACTACTACCACTACTACTATTACTACTACTGCTATTGCTACTACTACTGCTACTACCACCACTACTACTTCTACTAGTACTACTACTTCTGCTGCTGTTGTTACTGCTGCACTACTACAACTATTACTACTACTACTGCTACTATTACTACTATTACTACTATAACTACTATTACTACTATTTCTACTACTACTACTACTACAATCTACTATTACTACTACTACTACTACTACTACTACTATTATCTGTACTACTAGTCTATATCTTCCCCTCCTACTATTACCATTTAAAACAACAAGAACTACAATAATAATAATAATGATAATAATAATAGTGTTGTTTATGTCTCGTATCCAGGCTAACTTCTGCGACCTTGCATTCTTATTTGCCCAGCAGGCCATATCACTCAAGAATGTTCTCAACTCCCATACAGTAGGGCATACAGCTGAACTGTATTATACAGAAACACGCAGACCATGATCCTTAGTATACATGATATTGCCGGTGTTCGAAGTCCGGAAAGAAGCATGATCGAGTGCGGCGTGGTTCTTAGCATGAAAAGACCTTCGGCCGTATACATAATCCTTGTGTTACGTAATGCATTGCGGTAATCCTTGGAAACTCCCAGATCATTAGTAGTTTTCACCGTAGTTAACGCGATTTGCAAATTAAGGCAAAATATTATGCACACGGTAATTGGGGTTGCATGTATAAAGTTATCTAATTTTGTGTGATGGTGTTAAATGTGGACACATTATTGATATCTTGGGAAGGACGGGGNGGGGGGGGGGGTGCTCCTGTAGGTACTGCTGACGCCAACAGTTATTTCATTTTACACCAAAGTGTGGTTCTTGTTTTTCACAATTCCAGGCCAAGACAGAAATTCTGAAAAAAAAAACAACCAAACAAACAAACAAGCAACCCCATAGGATCATTCATAAAGGTATCTGAGAGATATAAAGATATCGATGAAATCTGGTGATAAACGAGTGCTGCAATCGAAAATGATAAATGTGCTGATATCATCATTCTTCAGGGAGATAAATGCACCATTTAGCACTTTGGTGTGCAATTTTACATAACCATCTAATGTACTAATGGTAATAAGGGGCACATCTTGCTATGTGCATGACAGTGAATGGAAAAGAGTACAGACTCCCTTTAAAACTGCGCGTCGAACAGTTTTTGGAGCTGCAAAAAGTCTAAAAAAATGGTCCATGTGTGGCTATATGTTGAGATATGAAGCAGTTTTTTTTTTTTATTTAAAAAAAAAAAATTAACACCGTATTGTAAAATTTGGAAATTTTCGGTTAAAATTTATTATATCAGGGGGACGATTTGGGAGTGCAACAAATATGGTGTGAACATTTCTGATGTCTCCTGTCCAGCTGATCTACATTTAGTTGCATTTGTCTCAGGCATGAATTAATAAGTCGATTTACTTGTGAGACCTGACGCGTGCTGAGCTGTTCATTAAATTTTGTAATTAACTCGCTTCCTCTGTTTGTGTGGGACTAGAATTTGGTTGGTTTTGCCATTCAGTGTGCGCTCACTTTTTAACATGAGCGTTAGTGTGTGTGTGTGTGTGTGTGTGTGTGTGTGTGTGTCTGTGTGTGT
>JAWQUT010000369.1:682574-696606 GCA_033807755.1 Ellobium chinense | reverse complement strand
CTATCTATCTATCTATCTATCTATCTATCTATCTATCTATCTATCTATCTATCTATCTATCTATCTATCTATCTATCTATCTATCTCTCTGTATGTATGGATACCTGCCTGCTTGCCCACATGCCTGCCTGTGTGTCTGTCCGTCTTTCTGTTTGTCCGTCCGTCCGTCCGTCCGTCCGTGTGTCGGTCGGTCTGTTTGTCTCTCTGTTTGTCCCTTTCTTTCTTGTAAACAGTTCAACGTTTTTCCTCCACGTTTGCAAAGTCTCGGAACAATACCTACCTCACAGTTTAAGATTTTACAGATCGTGGAGCCAGCATAACACAAATGGATACGGAATACGACGAAATGTTAAAAGAACACACACACACACACACACACACACACACATGCACTCAAACACACAAGAAAAGCCTCAAGAATTGTAGAGGAAATGAAAAAAAGAATCTGTACCGACTGATAAAACATGAGCAAAGACTTCTTTTCTGTCGTGCCTTCACTGATATGAGAGCTGTCCTCGTTGTCTGCGTATGCCACATCAGCTAATCAAGAAGCCCCTCCGCGTAACACGAAGATAATAAACATTAGATTTCTGCACAAAAGACAGGCGACGTGCATTAACATCATAGGAACCCCTCGTCATGTGATTAGTTGATCATCAATGTCCTTAACAAACATTGCGACTAGCGCTAGTCTCGACATGGGGCTGGTGTCAGACAGAGAATGTCTTTAGCCGTAATCCTGTAAATCAGAAGTCGTTAGAAGAAAGTATCATTAGAGCGGGTGGGACATACCCCGGATATCCAAACAGAAATGTCGATCACTCGGCAGATAAGGCATAATAATAATTTGTCTGTGTTTTGACCTGGAAGTGCTCTTAAAAATGTCTTCTTTTGAGATGCCAGTAAATTATTGGAATTGGGGGCGTACACGAGGCTTTATTCTAAAAGTTTCTGGGTCCAGTCTATTCTGCTATCTCGGTCATCTCCGGAGAGCGGTGGGTTACCCCAGACAGCCATTTGAGAGTCCCGGTCACTGTCGGTTGTCGTCGTACATGCTGTCGGGTGTTTCCGGACAAGGACATTAGCTTCTCTCTGACATGCTGTGGTGCGTTTCGTTGCTATTTTTAAATGCCCGTCCCTCCTATCACTCAAGCCTTAACGCACTGTTAAAGGGTGTGTTTCTGCTTCTTTCATATTCGTCTTGCTAGTCTCAGACAGCTAATGAACGGAGCTTAGACGAGTTGTGGGTGTAGTTTAGACGAGGTATCGGTGTTGTTTTAGATTTAGACACTACAAGTTGAGTAAATTTCTTTCCCTCCTATCACTCAAGCATTAGCGCACTGTTATACGGTGTGTTTCTGCTTCTTTCATATTCGTCTTGCTAGTCTCAGGCAGCCAATGAGCAGAGCTTAGACGAGTTGTGGGTGGAGCTTAGAAGTGGTATTGGTGTTGTTTAGATATAGACACTACAAATTGAATTGACATTTCTTGGATAATAACCCTCACTGCTGTCTTATGACAAAAAGGTATACAATATATAATAGAATTTTTATTTTTGTTATAGACGGCAGCTCAGTAGGTCCTTTCCAGACATATTTTGGCTTTTTCATAATGCGATTTGTCTCCACTATAAAAGAAGTCTGGCAACCCCGCTCACAGTATGGCTACGTTTGATGGCCAGCTGCTAGAAACACGAATATTTGTAATGCGACCATCATTCTAGTCGCCATCTACCAAAGCCAACGCAACATGAGCTGTTATGTCCGCTATCTATGTAAGCAGTAATAGCGTTGCCTCGAAATAACAACTTCCGGAAAACGTTCTCGAATTAACTTCCTGTATCATGCGATCTCCGAGGCCCTACCCTACTTGCGTCTGTAGACAGAAGGTCAGCCGGCCTATTGCGCATGTGCGGAAAAAGCAATCAGCTGTGTTTACATGATCTCGAGCGAGGCCGTGTGAGTGTAGGTTACCGGTAGCTTAGACTAGTCTAGTCTACATCTCTAAATTATCAAGAAATTCGATTTCTAAGTTTACAGTCTTGTTGCACATAATCAAACTGATCCACAATCCCACATTTGTCGGTAATTGCTGGGGTTTAGACTATATTCACAGCTGACCCAACATTTATTACGCGCTGTCTATCTTATTCTTTTTATATTTTATGTCTGACCCGTTTTCCAATGTAAACACAGCTGATTGCTGTTTCCGCACATGCTCATTAGGCCGGCTGACCTTCTGTCTACAGACGCAAGTCTCTACCCTTCATTCTCAAAATGACGTCATGTTATACTTGAAGAAGATCTGAGAAACGCAGCCCTAAAATCTTTAGTTTTAAGCCTAAAGTCATTTGTCACTAGAATTAAGTCTGTGACTGAAAACAAAACAAAACAACACAAAACGATCAGCAGTGTTTGTTTCACGAATGCACCTCAGTTACGGGGGATGGAAAAAGATTAGGAACGTTTGGTTTTTTGCTCAGGGTTGGCTCCTAAGGGCTGGCAGCTAAGGGCTGTCTTTTTTTTTTTCTATGACAAGATATTTTAAGATGACTTGTGAACTGCACTAGACGACATGCAAATAGACCTTTCTCTATGTAAATGTATTCCTTTATTCAAAGCTTTCATATCTGATTTGCCGTTTGTTTTTTTTTGATTTTTTTATTTGACTTTCTGCTTTCTACTTGTTTTATATGACAAAGGCTTATGCCTTACATCAGAAATAGCTTACTATAAAATTAGTTACCTTATTTCCGATGTCAGAGTTTACGTCGTAACTGATGCTAGTTGCTTGTTGTACATACGGTTCTTTGTTATTATTCTCTTCTCTTTTTGCTTCACGTCTCTTGCTGTCCAAACTTGATAGTTTTCTACTTCCTGTGTTCTGCAACCCGGCATTCTGATCGCCATCATCACCGTCACTGTCATCAGCATCACCATGTTAAGCATCATTAGCATCACCATTGACTGTCATCAGCATCACCATGTTAAGCATCATTAGCATCACCATTGACTGTCATCAATGCGACAGACGTGGTTGTTCTCAACATTTCCTTTGTTGTTGTAGTTGTTTTGTTTTGTCGTTGTCGTTGTCGTTATCCTTGTTGTTGTTGTTGTTGTTGTTGTTGTTGTAGCTGATGTCGTTATTGTTAAACGACTTTGTGCGTGCCACCAACACAATGACAGCAAATATAAGTCGCCGTCATCATCATCAAACCAAAATTTGACGAAAAATTCAATTTCTGCTAGATTCTACTTTCTCTTTTTCTTTTCCTTACTGACAGCTTGATGTATGTATATATCGTGAAAATATGGCTAATTCAGTGTTCTTCTTGTGTGTGTGTGTGTGTGTGTGTGTGTGTGTGTGTGTGTGTGTGTGTGTGTGTGTGTGTGTGTGTGTGTGTGTGNGTGTGTGTGTGTGTGTGTGTGTGTGTGTGTGTGTGTGTGTGTGTTTTCGCTCAGTTGACTGGATGGATGGATGGATGGATGGATGGATGGATGGATGAATTTCTTGACTGATATTTCTTTCTTTCTTTCTTTCAGAGCGGTGAGCTATGGAAGACACTAATAGGCTACTACATGCTAATTCTTAGCAAGGAGCAGGCCGGTGTGGAGCGAGCGCTAGGCAGTACATTCTATGCACAAGGTAAGGCAGTAAAGCCGAGAGGCTTTCAGGCCCTTAGTAAACCTCGAGATGTGGTAATAGAATTTGTACCACCGTTCGCTCGCTTCTCTTGAGTACGGCAGTGGGATGTATACACATCTCCTTGCCGAGCTTTGAAGTTGCAGGAGCCTGATTGGAAATGCCTCTTGGAGGCATTTGTGAAAATATTCTTCTCGGACTACACGAATGTTCCGAAAAGGCCAAGACTAGTCTGAAGGTCTGGAGCCATCACTATGCTCAGATTATCTACTGTTTTCAGTAGCGGTCGTTCATTTAGAGTTTTCGCAATTTCACATGAAAAAGGGGTCCAAAATTTGGCATTCTTTTGCAGACTAGCTGCTCGTACAAACTAAAACTGCTCAGACCCTTGAAAAGAGCTGCCTGTCAAAAATCTGTATCTAACAAATTCAGTGATATATCTCACAACTTTTGCGGTGTACTTTCATGTTCTACGATTATTTCTGTCTTTTGGACAGATTTTATACTCTGCTATTATTGACTCTGATAGTGGACACATTTTTAGCCAATTAGGCTTCTGCAACCTTGAGCGCGGCGGTAGACTTTTGCATCCAGTGTCACCAGACCAGCCAGCAGATAACACGTGCACGGTCGTTATCCGTTATAATGGCCACGTAGCCAGCGGGGAGCTGGAGCCGAGAAGCCTCGAGCTATGAGAGTTGATAGGCCAAATCAGTGATTATGTACAATCCTATTAATCCGCTAATATATGAAATACCCCCTTTTTGGGGACCTTGCCAGCGAATGTCAGGGTGTAGAAATAAATAACATGACCTGTGATCTAGATGAAACATCCAGTTTTATAATTTCAGGTACAATTTGAGCTTTATAAATATGAAAATAAAGTGTGTGAGGCATATGTATTAGCACGTGGTTATAACCAGTCTAATCAAAAAATACGGACCAAATCAGGAGGAGAGGTGAATCAGATGAGGTGACAGAGGTTTATGAAAGATTTCGGGCGTTGACCCTCACCATTTTTCTTCCCTTACAAAGATTGTGCAATTTCACCTATATGGTGTACCACATTCTAAATCACAGTAGAATATGTAGAGTAACACATTTCATTTACAGGGCTGAAAAAAAATCACAGTAGAATATGTAGAGTAACACATTTCATTTACAGGGCTGAAAAAAATCACAGTAGAATATGTAGGGTAACACATTTCATTTACAGGGCTGAAAAAAATCACAGTAGAATAATATGTAGAGTAACACATTTCATTTACAGGGCTGAAAAAAAATGAACGAAAAAAAAATAGGTGCCAGTAACCTGATGTACTTTGCCATAGGTTGAAAGAGGGTGTTGGTTATTTTCGTAAAGAGTTAGTAAGAACGACACAAACTGATGGCGTCATTCCTTGCAGTTCGTCACAGGATACGTGGGATTATAGCGAACAGATGATGTCATTACGCTCAATCGTTTCCGAAAAAGGTTAGTAGGAAGCAAATAAAACCCGATGGCGTCATTTATCATTATTTGCCTTGCTTCTGAGATTTTATTAAAGGATTAGTAGGACGCAAACCAAATGAAAAGTTGAAATTAAAGAGTGACGTTATTTTTTCTCGACCATGTGTTAAAAATTAAAGAAAAGAGCGAAATAAAATAATATAGAGGACTAAATGTGCGGCTTTTTTTTCTTTTTTTTTTGCGAGCGTTGGAGAAATAAAATATATTGATAAAAGTCAATCTGCTCGCTTTCATTTCAATATACGAGGATCAGATATAGATACAAAGAAAGAAAGAAAGAAAGAAACAAACAAACAAATGAGGTTGCTTTTTTTTTTTTTTTGTAACACCATCGAAACACGAGGAAAACTTTATTGGGGAGAGATCAGTTGACTCCACTGTTTTTCATGTTGTTGTTTTTTTGTTGTTGTTTTTTTTTGTTGTTTTTTGTGCCAAAAGTTCACATGTGAATGTTGCCCACTTACAACAGTGAGTCCTTTTAGCATACATCTTATCAGTATATTTGTATATGTTATATGCCAACGAAAGAAAAGTGTAACAGCAGCTGACAGTGCAAAAATATCTTTTGTCCCTATTCATAAAAGCTCATGTTGTTAAGATTTTTGGGTCTTATTTTCTTCTTGCAACTTCGAGACCTACACTTCAATACTCAGCTCCACTAAAATCACGTTCTTGCCTCTTCGGGACCTACACTTCAATACTCAGCTCCACTAAAATCACGTTCTTGCCTCTTCGGGACCTACACTTCAATACTCAGCTCCACTAAAATCACGTTCTTGCCTCTTCGGGACCTACACTTCAATACTCAGCTCCACTAAAATCACGTTCTTGCCTCTTCGGGACCTACACTTCAATACTCAGCTCCACTAAAATCACGTTCTTGCCTCTTCGGGACCTACACTTCAATACTCAGCTCCACTAAAATCACGTTCTTGCCTCTTCGGGACCTACACTTCAATACTCAGCTCCACTAAAATCACGTTCTTGCCTCTTCGGGACCTACACTTCAATACTCAGCTCCACTAAAATCACGTTCTTGCCTCTTCGGGACCTACACTTCAATACTCAGCTCCACTAAAATCACGTTCTTGCCTCTTCGGGACCTACACTTCAATACTCAGCTCCACTAAAATCACGTTCTTGCATCTTCGGGACCTACACTTCAATACTCAGCTCCACTAAAATCACGTTCTTGCTTCTTCGGGACCTACACGTCAATACTCAGCTCCACTTAAGTCACGTTCTTGTTTCTTCGGGACCTACACCTCAATACTCAGCTCCACTAAAGTCACGTTCTTGCATCTTCAGGACCTACACTTCAATACTCAGCTCCACTAAAATCACGTTCTTGTATCTTCGGGACCTACACTTCAATACTCAGCTCCACTAAAATCACGTTCTTGTATCTTCCTTCGGGACCTACACTTCAATACTCAGCTCCACTAAAAGCACGTTCTTGCATCTTCGGGACCTACACTTCAATACTCAGCTCCACTAAAAGCACGTTCTTGTATCTTCGGGACCTACACTTCAATACTCAGCTCCACTAAAATCACGTTCTTGCATCTTCGGGACCTACACTTCAATACTCAGCTCCACTAAAATCACGTTCTTGTATCTTCGGGACCCACACTTCAATACTCAGCTCCACTAAAATCACGTTCTTGCATTTTTGGGATCTATACTTCAATAGTTAGCTCCACTAAAATCACGTTCTTGCATCTTTGTGACCTATACTTCAATAATTAGCTTCATTAAAATCACGTTCTTGCTTCTTCGGGACCTACACTTCAATACTCAGCAGCTCCACTAAAATCACGTTCTCTTCGAAACCTACTCTTCAATACTCAGCTCCAGGAAAAATATTTTTCTTACATGTCTAATGCCCTTATAGTAATAGTAGCACAACATTAGACAAGATTCTAGTAGTGACAAAGAGCCATGTCAAGAAACAACCATTAAATTTTCTCAAAAATAATTTTGACAAAGAAACGCTCCTTTATATGCGAGACTCCAGATATATTCCTTCTATGATGAATCAAAGTATATTTATTTCGTTGTTTATTTTTTTCATGAATATAGTATCTTTACTGTTTTCTTTTATTTTGTCCAGGCGGGTTTACCAACCAACAGATGTTAGACTATCTTGAGAGAAAAATTCTTGGCGAGACCTACTTGGACAGGTGTAAGGAATATTCCTCTAATATCAATCTGTACCTGAAACGGAATTTCACTGGAAAGCCAACAGATCTCAACCTCCGACGCATGCGCAATGAAATTCTGGATAACTCTTTAAACGGAAGTGACGTAGAAATGGGACACCTGTGGTTCGATAACATGACGGTTTACATTAATCATCTGAAGGTAAGTTGGTGGATGGATGGATGGATGGATGGATTGATGGGTGGGTGGATGGATGGATGGATGGATGGATGGATGGATGGATGGATGGATGGATGGATGGATGGATGGATGGGTGGATGGATTTATGGATTTATGGATGGGTGGATGGATGGATGGATGGATGGACGGATGGATGGATGGATGGATGGATGGATGGATGGATGGATGGATGGATGGATGGATGGATGGATGGATGGATGGATGGATAGAGAAAGAAAGACTGAAAACAATGAGAGGCATACAGCTAAAGAAACAGGGACAAAGATCGCCACGGCAATGTAGTGGTTATCTTTCCCCAGGGTGTAAATGCAGTAACAAAATGGTGTTGTTGTTGTTCCTGCCACTGTTGGCATTGTTGCTGGTGTTTTTAATATTGTTAGTGCCGTTGTTGTTGTTGTTGTTGTTGTTTTTGTTGTTGCAGTTAATATCACAGTTGTTGTCGTTTTTGTTGTTATTGTTGTTGTTGTTATTTCTGCTGTTGTTATTTTTGCTGTTGTTGTTGTTGTTGTTGTTGTTGTTAATAATAATCATTCTTGCTGGTTTTGCTGCTGTTCTATTAATGACTACCACGGAATTCCTGAGGAACAGGTAAGAACGTCCCGCTCGGCCAAGTTTCTCTAGAGTACAGTGTTACAATGCAATTAGTGAATTGTGCATTATTATGCCAGTACTGAACATAAATAATCATTTGAATAATATTTACGAATTACCTATTCGCGCCTCATTTCGTACTGTCATCTGGCGCACATCAGTCTTTCCATTACTGCTGCATTCACAATTTTTCGAGTGTCATCCATTTCCATTCTCACGCAGCTACCAAATGCTCTCTCTTTCTTTTTGGCTCGCTCTCTTCACAATTCCATTGGTGTCTTGACGTACTGATCTGGGATTAGGAGAACTCCGGTACTAGGACAGGTACTGCTGATTGCCTCCTCCCACCTCTCAAATCTCCGTCTTCCCAAGACAACTATAACTGTATCGATCCGTCTACTGCGGATTTATCTCACATCTTTTCAAAATAATATATTGTCTGATACCCCGGCCCCTTGTTCCAATGCAAAGTTTACTTAATTCAAAATCCAGCATCTTCAAGTGTTATGAATACACTGGAGTGACAGGTTAAGGGCATTACTAAGATGATGCATTAATTTACTCTATAACGCTGCAAGTTTCATTGACACAGCTGCTATACTCTTGCCACAGACAACACAGGCACATAATTATTATTATATCAAAATTGTCGTGTCGCGGCCACTGTGAAATCAGCTTACACACGCCCAGGTCTTTTAGCTATGTAGACCTATTACTGTATATGTCGACTGCCGTCACTCCAGTCCTAATTTTTAGTGGCTCATTAGTAATGGAGATAAGCATTTGGTCTGAAAAAAAAATTACTTTTAATAGCCCATGACAAGTAATTTTTTTTTTGCTGTGTCCCCTCGTTTGACCCATCCCCATAAAAAGTCACATGAGGCATCAGACTATTTCAAGAGAGCATGGGATTAGCTCATTGGCAGCCCCTATCTTTTGAAACCTCTGACCAGAAATAGTGCTGCTTTCATTTAACCTAAACTGACCACAGAAGTGACAAATGCATTAGAACAGACAACAGCTAAGGTCACTGAGCTCCTGAGAGGGAGAAACAAAAATGATGTGATAAATAGATCACCCTCTCATGTAAGTCCAACCAAGTGACCTCAAAATTAATGCGCGTGTGTAACCGTGAGACACATGGTGTGCGTGCCATTGTTGAAATTATACTATTGTTAGCTGTGACGTAGAAATAGCACCTACAGAGCCTAGTCTACTTGTTTCACATACAGCAGGATCAACAGACAATATTCACAGTCCTGTTAATGAGTGCCAGATTTCAGGTACCATGAATATGAATTATTGAAGTTATCAAACATTTAAATAAAGTAAACATTTTTTTTAGGCCATCCATTACTGGCAAAGCAAGCCTTTAAGTGAAAATGAAATATAGTGCAATACCTGAACTGACAGATATTTAATTTCATGAATAATATTATTTTGGATGCTCGCTTAAACTTCAGCAAATACCCTTTCTTGTATCGTGTCGCTGAGACTGGAATCAATGAGTGGTCGACAAGAATTATTTCCGATCAATCAAAAATAGGTGACGAAAATTAAAAAGTTTGTTGACTGAAACGGAAACAGATCTATATATTAACTTGGCTTTTGAAGTCGAGTTATCTCTCTTTGCTTTTAGACCCCATTACGTCTCTTTTAACTTCTTACGCTTAACATTTTTTTTTCTTACAATATTAATTTTATTCCTCAAACCCTATGGACTCTAATAAAATATATTGACCAAGATTTGGAAGCCTTCGAGGCAAGATGTCCTTTGACTTCTGCCTGTTTTTTCTTTTTCTGAGAGCTAAAAGAGACTGCCTCCGGTGATATTCGTTTCTTCTCTCAATATGGACACCTTGTCCTTGGGGACACAAAAATGTACTTTTCCCCTCAGCCAGTATCCATTTAGTAAAATCCTGGCACTCTCCCGACGTTTCCTTGGGTTAAGGTTAAGGGTAGAGCTACGTTTGTTTGTTTCCTGCAGTTTGACAAAATCAGATGCTACATCCTTGTCTTAGTGAAGGAAGTATCAGTCTCTGAGCCAACCAAGATGTCTGCGACTAATGCGGAAGCGACAGGAAACAATGCACTAGCTCGCGAGTGGTGTTTACTCTGCTCATATCTTTGCTTCATTCTTTAGCATAAGACGACCGATGATTCTTGCCACATCCTCCTCCGACACAAGGCAGTTCATAAAATGTTCCACTAACAAATTTATAACCGTACATGGTAACTGCGTGTGCCGGGTTTTTCCTTTTCCAACACATTTCTAATAAATCTCGAGCAGGTGTGCACCCTTCCTCACTGAGACCGGCGCGCAGAATCAAAAGCGCACCCTATGCTAAGGACTGGTCACATGACACAAGGAATGGGTGTGGCTTCCCAGCTTGTAAAAGTGCAGGGACTAAATTAAAGACAGCCCAGGATGTGGGTTAGGAAGTGGTAAGGGAAGAGAAATTAGACATTGTCCAAGGATTCTCTCAAAAGCACTTTCGGTTCTCTGCCCCTACCTCTAACAGAAATCTCAGCACACTTTGGAAAGTCTCAAGATTTTACCAGACAGACATAGAACACCTGTGCATCGAAGTTGCGAGTTGTTGTGTTCATTTAATCTATATCTGATGCAACGTTGCAACACTACAATTTAAACTCTCGTTACAGCTAGTTAATCAAAACTGTCCTACTTTCCTGTATTTAAACTTTTACTGAAAATTCCTTTTTCAATATTAACTTTAAGTTGTTTTTTTTTAAACACAACTCTTCCTAGAGGCAATGTACCGTCTAGCCTTTGCCATCTATTTGCGCTCATATAAACTAAAATAATCTTTAAAGGACTTTGCGAACGTAAATCGAAAGTGAACGTAATTTGTTTGCGTAACTGTTCGTTAATTTTCTGGAATAAGTGGCGTCACTGGCTTGTTTGTGACCTATTTATAATCGTGCACACTAACAGTTCTGGGCAGTTCCAGCAGAATGTCACCTCAGCCTCTCATATTTCTTAAAAGCTTTGACTTAACGTCAATTCGTTTTGGTTGTTTAAAATAAGGTAAGAAAATGAGAATAACTTTATTAATCATATTAATGGAACAGTGACTTGGTTGCAGCATACATGTACACAGTAATGATAATGATAATAGCAATAATGACATTAATAATAGTAATAATAATAGTGGGATTAATAAAAATAGTAATAATAATAATAATAATGATAATATAATAAGAGAAGAAGAAGTACTAATAATGATAATATAGTAATAATAATATTATTAATAGTAGTGATAATACTATTAATAATAGGATAAAGTACTAATAATAGTGATGATAAAACTAATAATATAATAATGATAATAATAATAATAAAAGTAATAATAATAATAATGATAATTCAAATAAAACATATAATAATAATAATAATAATCTCGTACTAATTATTCTGAGATCACAACAGAACAAAAGACACTAAACACTCTTTGCACGGATCAGCACATCAAGAAATGTCCCATACTGAAAAATTCATGATTATCGTCATGAAGAAAAATTACTTTTCAACAGACAGTAACTTTTCTTTAAATATACACCGAAATTGGTTGCTTTCAAGTCATCGCATTTTAGAAATTAGTGAGACTGACGAAACATTTTGGTGGAACTGCCCTCATTACAAATTGAATTGGGTTAATCCTTGTGTTTGTCGAAGGATTACAGTAGATTTGANGGGGAGGAAGATTACATTACTGTTTCCGTCAGAAAATAGAAATACATTTTAGCCAGTAGTAAGACTCTTGCAGGCCAACTAAAAATGACAATGACGTCATCCTGAGGTAATCTGCAACCCACAATGTGTGAATACGTACCTCATCCTACAAGATGAAGACAGTCTCTTTTTGACGGATTTTCTTTTTAAATGTTAATGTCTAAATTTTATCCCAGGGATAGGTTTTAGACCCAAACAAACAAACAAAACAACTATTTTACTTTACCAAGTATATTCTGTAAGTGTACATGATATCTGTTATTTGGAACCCAAAACTTGTAAACAAATAATCTGTGTGTATCTCTTTGCCGTTATTGTGCTTACAGCGTTTTACATAATGTTTGATGTGAACATTTTGTTGTCGCACCGAGGTGGTCCTAACGGATAAAATGAACCGAAATCACTAGATTTATTAGTATATATAATATACATAATTCTTTGGTCCTGGTATACATTCTACCTTTAAGTGAAAATGGATTGGGCTTGCGTAGATTCGTCCATGTAGGCATACTCATTGAGTGTATGTATTATCTGTTATTATCGTTCATATATGAACTATTTTAGGGAATGACTGCTATGCAGGTTTAAATAAAATAAAATCTTTATTTTCATAACGCGGTTATGTCCCATGCAGCTCCGTGGGGAATGGGCGCTATGTAAATGTCATTTATTATTATTATTTTTTATTATAATATCGAGCGGCCCCGAAACAATTCAAACATCACTTTGCTTGGCCATTGTTTATTTTCGTCTTCGGCAACATCTCCCAGGCTTCTAGTAAACCTACAAGCGATCATGCGTTTCTTGTGTTAATGTGCGTTCAACACGGCAAGGACAGTGCGACGGGATGTCAGTCTAATATGATGAATTACAGTTCTCCTCGACGCTTAAGACAGTTTTATTACCCTACTATAATAAAGCTCAAGGGACGCCTATGCATATGATTACAAAGCGACATACACGCATAGGATTTGACGTGCTTATCGGCGCTGAGTTGCGTGGTAACATTTTATTGGAAATATTATTATCTAAGCAAACTTTACGTTTTAAGATTTCTATCTATCTCTCTATCTCTCTATCTATCTATCTATCTATCTATCTATCTATCTATCTATGCAAAGCTTCGTGTAACCAGCAGTTGTTGTTTTGAATTTGTCAAAACAAAAGTTGGGTCGCTTCACGGCCGCAGGGATCAAAGGTTGTGCCGCACTGTTTACAGGTCGTCCCGCACGGGTCAAAGGTCGTGCCTTACGGGCCAGAGGTCGTGCCGCAGTGGTCAAGGGCATGCCGCACCTCTGTTCAAATAATATGACAAACGAATTCGAAAAATGAGATTTATAACTAGCCTCGCCAAAGGAAAGCCAAAATAAATATCGGTGCCACTTTGTTCAGAAAGTGTAGCCCAGATCTGCTTATATTTACAGTATTCCAACTGACGTGCTAGCCTGTATCTGTTGTATACGGAAATGGATCTGTTAATGCCATTAAAAAGGTTGCGCGTATCCTGTTTTGTGTTGTGGTTTTTTTTTTTCTGGTTTTACCCCGGCTTCTATCCTAAGGTACAATGTCGAGATTGGGTGCACTAGGGAACATTTATATTGTAAATTTATATTTTAATTATACCCTATAGCAATCCTTAACTTTGCACAGTCTGTCGAGATAAGTGTTGTTGTCCTTGCAATTCATCTAGCTATGAAAAAGAATATTATGCAGTGGGACCTAGATAGTAAGTACTCGTTTAATAGGTAAACATCGTTATTGAGTATGAACATCACATGCATGGTTTCATTATCATTCAATCATTTCATTATTTCGGTACTGAGTACACCTCAGTAAAAAGCTGATTTTTCTCCATGAACTCAAAGCGTACCTAATATCCAGGTTCTATAGCACTGTATTTGACAAACGATATGAAAGATATCCCTTTCTTTGTAAAGTAGGTCATGGCTTTCCTCCAAGTGCTTGTGGTAACGGGTTATGCATGCTCTGGTGGTTTCTGGAGAATAACAGGACTAGCGGCGTAGCAATGAAAATAATCTAAGGGTGGGGGGAGGGGGAAGACTCTGAGTGTGTGTGTGTGTGTGTGTGTGTGTGTGTGTGTGTGTGTGTGTGTGTGTGTGTGTGTGTGTGTG
>JAWQUT010000369.1:655089-667223 GCA_033807755.1 Ellobium chinense | reverse complement strand
AAAGATCTAAGAAAAGAAGAGTGGGACTTATAATTGGAGGCTAAAGACACAGCCAGGAACGAAGTGTCTCTCTCTCTCTCTCTTTTCACTCGATTCCTGTTAATAGCAATGTGCTTAAAAATGCACCTGATCTTGGTTACAAATAGCAGTCTGGTAATGCTCAGTGTTTTATTCTTTTTTTATTTTGGTGGGGAGGAGGGGAGGGGAGGGGAGCACTGTGTTTTCTGAATGGAAATCGACAACAAAAGGAGCACTTCCTCTTAATTGCAAATTTCTCCTAGGCTTATTTGGCGAGGTGGTTAAACGGAGATGACAGTAGTTACTGTTCTTAGCTTCCTTACAAATCGTTTAACTCTAGACAGGCATTCTACTGAAGCCATCCCCCCCCCCTTCCCCCTCTNCCCCTTCCCCCTCTGACCACCACCACCCCTCCCCTAAGCTCTCAAAACAAATTCCTAAGCAACTCCATTACAATGATATCAACGATAATGGTTGTATCACCCTGCAGTCGACCTCGCTTAATCTCGCTCCAGTTAATAATGGCAACTTGCCTTAAAGGCAGTGTTTCAGCAGATAACATTGCGTCCTATTTTTCTTGTAAAAATCAGTGGATAATGGCAACTCCTTCTAACTGGAGCCTTACCGCTTTCCTATATAGTTGCAATGAGTGAGCCGAGAGGAATAGCGTGAAACGGAATTTCCCTGGAGTTGCTTTAGATATTCTTACCTCCCCTCCTCAGGCCTATCCTCGTCTTCCGGTATGTACCAGGGACGCATGATCCGCAAGTTAGGCGGAAACATCGAAGAACTGAAAGTAATTAATCCCATTGGGTATCGGGATTTTCCGGTGAGCATGCAGGGGGAGATTAACTCACTGGTGTTGTTGAAAGATATGAGCGTAATTATCCCCCTTGTGGGGCAGAGTGAATAGAAAGACAGAAATTATACGAAATACTCAGACAGTGATACAATGTAGAAAAACTAGAGAATGAATAAAAAGACTATTACGAGAAGGAAGTATGAACAATCAGAAATAATTTGGATGACGGCTGGTTTGGAAGTGTAGGCAGGACAATATTATTGTGAACTGAGTATATATATATAACATATAATAATATTATGTACTATAACACAATGCACTGGAAAATCTAACCAATGAATTCCTTTTAATTGGTAAGGACCGAGAAAGAATTTGAGTCTCTGAGGCTCTGCAATATCCCAAATATCCCAGTGAGGTAGTGACGTCATTCACATGAAGGAAGGCGAATAATTGCATATTCGCTATTTATTTCTGTTTTTGCTACTCTTCACAAACGACTTGCTAATCGACAACATTCATACAGGATCTAAACCCTCTGCCTAACAATCCATTAAGAACAAAAAAAAAAGCACGTCACGCTAAGTTTGGGCATGGTTTGCTACGGGAAAAAAAGACGTTTTGCGATGCACACAGACATAAAAAGATGTTACAGAATTTATTTAGCCACAATTAACTAGGGATGCGTTTGTTTGTACCCTGCCGGTGCACGATAGGGATGATGCTTTTTTTTCTATGGGCGGTCATAAGCAAAGGAAGTGTCAAGATGGCTGCGACTGATGTGGAAGGGATAGAAAATAATGCACTGAATTACGAACGGTGTTTGCTTTGTCTCATTCATTAGCATTCATAACACCACTGATTCTTGCCATATTATCCCCCTCCTCCTTTAGAAAGCCGTTAATTTTAAAAAATCGCCAACAAACCCGAAATCGTAGTTGGTGGACACCGTTTTACCGAGCTCTTACTTTTGGTCTTCGCAAAGATGTCACATTCATAACTAACTTCTAGTACCCACTCAAAACGTACTCCATTTTCTGCATAAACGGAAACAACATCAGTCTGTTTATGGGGCTATGAATGTAATAAATACAGTGATGATAATTTTATTTAAGACACCATTCCTTTGTACCCGGGGAGGCCCGCCAGAATAAACTGCCTCCGTCTTATATCCATATATAAAGCCATGTCATAATTATTTTCAACATATTCAAGCTACCAAGATAAATTGCGTATAGCAACTGGGTTTTTAAAAAATGCATACATTATTGTGTTCAAAGCTGGGAGGCGCCCATATGATCCCGAGTTAAAATAAACTGGATAGGCATGTCTATGCAGGTGGGGGCTAATTCTTGTGCACTTGATATGTATCTTATTTTACGATATCGTACCAAATCAAGGGCGGGTAAAACACTTACATCTGCCTCCAGCCAACACCCCCACCCCCACCCCCACCAAAAAAAAACCCCAAGAAACAAAAAACAAAACATGTCAAGCTTCATGCACCGTAGCTGAAATGCACAGCCATTTTGTACACACAATATACTTTGCATACCTCATGGTTCAAGAGCTTTATGGCACATCCCAAGAAAGGAAGTTGTTTAGAATAGACGGATAAAAATTCCAGTGCATTTGTGCCGGGCAGGCCCTTGCATTAACTACACCTGCATTAGGCCAGGATTTTATTCAGCGGGTTATCTCTGTAGGCTTGGACTGTTTTCAAGGTATTCTTCAAGTATGTTCAGGATACCTTTTGATTTGAAAGCTCCGCAAATAATTTTCATTGTTTAGCGCTTCTGTATCACAACATTGCTCTTGCAAAGTGTTCATAACATGGGAAGTATATTAAGCAGTTTAAGGATGTTGGAGGTTGTGATGGTATTCTAGGATTCTTTTCAGTGTCATGTCATTGGAAGTTTGACGACCATAATATGTTTATCATATTTGGGCTAGGACGTTGCGGGGGAACTGGTTCTTACTCAGGTTCGGGATGTGCCGAGCTGTCTGAGATTGTAGATGGAGTTCACTAACGTGCTTTTCGGAGTGCCTTGTGTGTGAGAGATTGACAAGTATTTTCTCAATGAATGTTCAAGACTTTTTTCACGAAAGGTTGCCAGCTTTTGCTTGGAGGTATATTTCGCAGTAGTTCTGGAAGTATTCTTCGAATTATGTGATTTAGTGAGTGATGTCTAATATAGGGCATACTATGTGCAATGACGAGTTGGCAATTTATTGTCTGCATTAGATTAGATGCAAGTTGAAAAGTCATAGGGGGTAGGCAGTGGTCATAGTTTTCTAGAAGTGTTATCACAATACTTTTTATTTGAACGTTTTGCACAGAGTTTGGAGTTTAGTGTTCTGGGCGAAGGTTAAGTTTTCATTTGGTTGGTTTTGACCACGTGCGAATACATAGGTCTACACACCTTTTTTCTTTTTTAATCTAGAAGGCTCAAATTGTACCTTAAGCTTTAAAATCGGATGCTTTATTTAGATCACAGGTCATTTTACACATATCTACACTCTGACACTGGCTGGCAGGGCCCCCAAAAAGGGGGATTTTATATATTAGCGGCTCAATTGGGTTGTACACAATGAGTGATTTGCCCCTTGAATGGGTATCACAAACCTTAAGAGTGTCAGGAAGTCAAAGGGCGAAACACTTGTTAGACGTGGGTATCTTTCTCTGAAGATCTTCTGTTTCCTCGCTCTCCGAGTAAGAGAGTCTCCTATTTATTTGTTACAGAAAAAACAGCGATGTTGACACTCATTTAGTAATTATACCTTGTTATTGTACCATAATATAACAACGCATGTTACTGTATCGATTTCAAATAGGAAACGCTGAAGAACTTTCAAATGTACCTGTAAGGAATCAACATTATTCGATCATTTTATTTCTTTTTTAGATTTTTCTCAGTAATATATATAAACTTACCATGCGCCATGGCTTTTTTTATTATCGAAGTTCTTCTGTTCATGCATTACACTGCACTTCATTACTTGTCAGTTTTGTTGTTTTTTTTTTATCTCCCTTACATTACATAATAACATCAAAAATAATCCGGCGTGTTAAGTTATTATTGACNGGGGGGGGGGGGGGAAGTGATAGAATACAAATGAGTAACTTTTTTTTTCTTTTAATATATGTTTGATGTTTACAGCTGATAATGGCATCCAATGGCTGTTTCTCAAGTCTCCTTATCAGCTGACAACATCAAGTCATTGGATGCCATTATCAGCTGTTAATAGTCTGCGACAGTGTGGAACTTTCAACATCCTGTGACAGTTTAGAGAATAGAAAAACAAAGCAAACATTTGCAGTGTACCGTGTAAACCCTTTGTCTTCAAGAACGCGGAAGTATACTGCTTATATAAACGTCTCAATCTAGGTGTATGCAAAGATTCTGACATAGACACCTGACGCTATTTTGGCTTGTTTTATCACTAGGATGATTCCATGGAATTGGTGCGGTCAGTTATTCTATGGAGTGCTGGTTACTTTTCATTTAAGTGATTGCCCGTGTCAGTAGCAACAAGTCTGTGTGAAAATGCATCGGCATCATTCCAGTGTAATTCACTGTTGGAATAATCGACTGGACGATAACCGTGGAATGGCCTATAAGCGAACAGACGGTCCCCAATTAGGTGGCACAGAAAGTAACCTGGGTATTTATATATATATAGAACACGCTAGGTAATTTCAGCGTTGAGCGCATCCCACTGGGTTACAATTAAAATGTTGAAAACAGCCAGGGTCAGTGCTAATTGATAGCATGCGCATTAACGATGGAATCGTTCAACATTGGAAGAATTTCGTTAATCTAAATGTTGAATACTATCAAAAGTGCATCAGCATCAGTGCATGAATGTATTTTTTACAATGGAAAACATCCCACCGTTAATGTGCAAGCTCTCGAGTATCTCAGAGTGGAGAATAAAGTACTCTAAAACCCACCATAACTGTCACAAGACAGAACAAGTAGAAATATGACATTTATTCCATACTGATGGATCATCACAGTCATAGGCAATTAGCCTATCTCATTTAAACGAGTTTTTCAGGAAAGGGGNGGGGGGGGGGGGGGGGTGGGGTGGGGATGGAAATACTGTATTAGAAAACTTAACAATATAATGTCAATGTGCAAATGAGCTTTGGAGCTCTTTTTTTTTTTTAATTTTTGACTAATTAGTTTGTGACTTACTTTATTTGCGAGATTCGATGACTGCATTGGGTTGTAGCAAGCACACAATTAGCTTAGTTTGCAAATGACCGGTCTCTGAGATAATCAGTCTGCCAATAATGAGAATGACGCTACGTTTATAATCAGTAATGGCATCGCATTCTATTCTTATATAAGATGCCGACATGGAGCAGAAAAGTTAAAAAAAAAAAAAAAAGAGAGAGAGTTAAGGTTGCATCTTTCTGGTACCTGCGACTTCGTACCAGGACCTTTTTTTTTTAATTCTCTGGCCGATCCTTAGCAAAAGAAGTATCGATCTCCAGGCAAGCCAAGATGGCTGGGACTAATGTGGAAGAGCAAGAAAATAATGCACTGACTTGCGAGTGGTGATTGCTGTACTTATATCTTTGCCTGGTTTATTAGCAAACATACCTACGATGATTCTTGCCGTATTATCCTCCTCCGAATATGAAGTCGTCGATACGTCGTTCTGCTAATAAATTTGAATCTGTGGATGGCTGCCGAGCCATACTGCCGATATCTCTGTTCCGGTCTTTGCACAAGATGGCACATATCTATCAAACCTCTAATTGGTGCGCAGGCTTCCTTGCCGTGACAGGCACACACCAACCAAAAAAAAAAATACCCTAGCATTGACATGTTCAAAGTGTGCTTCCTCCGGTGTAGGGGGCTTCTAGCTGTTTATAATTTACTGATTTGCTGTGAACAGTCGACGCATGTGCTCGGGCGGCCACCTATACTTTGTCACCATCCTGTCCATCTAAAGTGACTGGGATTCAGAACGATCGTTCAAATGAACTAGCTCTATTATACACATTCAACTCTGCTTAACTGCAATCAGGATAATCATAAATTCCGTTTAATTGAACCATCTTTCTTACAAATTGAAATGCTGTACTTCTATATAATCGTCACTGGATATTCGCGACGCTGTATTTTAAATGAATGTAACCGCTAAACTACATCGACAAGGGAAATACAATGTTTTAGCTGTTGTCATTTCAATTCTTGCTGGGAGAGCAAACAGATTATTTCATTCATTAAAGTGATGCGTGGCAGGAAATTACACCAACAAATTCGTGCTCGAATCCCGGTCTATAGCCGACAAACGATTCGTTTGGACTGGAAATTAAACGATATTAATGTATACAAGCACACCCACACATAATCTTACACACGCGCACGCCCCTCCACACACAAACACACACACACACACACACACACACACACACACACACACACACACACACACACACACACACACACACACACACTAATAGCTCGTTGGTTTGCCTTACACTTTCGCACCTGCTTGTGGACAACGATAATTTCATGCTTCGAAGATGCCGCAGTTAGGCTCAGATGCAATAGTGCACAACTGCTTTTTTTTTTTTTTTTCAGAAAAGTTGATATTTCAAGACAAAACAAATCCATGACATTTACTGTGATAAAAACGATCAGCAGTATATAGGATGAGTCCGTATAATGAAACATAAGCAACATTCATTACAAACAGATGATAGGATAATAATACTAAATATTGGTACTGGAAACTAATCTCCTTTTCTAAGTTGTTTTCAAGACCGTTTTCACAATGCATAAGCATAATACACTTTAGGTCATCATTAGTTATGGACTCTTGCTCCAGGGTGAAAGACTGGCTTGTATGAGAAGGTAATTACAGTCGGAGACGTGAGATAAGACGTGCTGATATGCGGGGTAGTTACTTACTTTGAAAAGAACATGAATAGCCAGGTTTGGCTATAAATAGTCAACCTGGCAATAGTGCAGAAATTCACATTTTTTATTGTGCTTTTTATCTGGCATGACATTTTGACTTGACCCAGGCTCAAAGTGAACGTCTGATTATGGGCTATGAATTATCTCATTTTTTTGAGGTTAAGGCAGGCAATATTTTGATAGTTGTGTTTATGGTGTTCTGAAGTTGAGGCCCTGTTTGCAGATTTCCAAGAATATAATCAATCAATTCCTCCGAGATCAATACATGTTTGTGTTTTCTTTCTGATCGGTTTTATTCCATTTTAGAAATATGTTGCTAGAGGGAGGGTATAATAGACATGTTTCTGGTCTATATTAATCTGAAAGTCGGCGCGGCTCTTGTTCTGTCACTTTCTGTGACAGGTTCGATTGTCTGTCTGTCTATCTATCTATCTATCTATCTATCTATCTATCTATCTATCTATCTATCTATCTATCTATCTATCTATCTCTCTCTCTCTCTCTCTCTCTCTCTCTCTCTCTCTCTCTCTCTATCTATCTATCTATCTATCTATCAAAAGGTGGACTTGAGAGTCTGTCTTTCTCAACTGCTTCGTTATTGTCGTGTAAGATCCAGATTTTAAGTCTGAAGCACGGACGTTCCTGCCTGTGTTATAGCCAGGTAAAATCGGCAATATACCATTTTTCTTATTTTTCTACTTCAAATTGTTTCAGTATTGGATAATTCCCTTTGCCCTTCGTCCACCTACTATTTTATGGTGTCAAAGGTGTTCGGCTACACTGCGCTTCAGTGCATATGTGTGTTCGTGGTTGCTTGTGGGTGTGTGTGTGTGTGTGTGTGTGTGTGTGTGTGTGTGGAAGTATGTGCGTGTGTATGTGTGATAGCGAGGGAGTGTGTGTGTTTGCACAGATATTTATGTTTTGTAAGCACACTGTAACAAGACAAATTTCCCTTTGTGGACAAATAAAGTTATCCTTATCCTTATTCTTATCGGGTAGCCCGTCTCTTTTAGCGCGTTGTCTGTCTCTTCCGCTTTGATAATGCGACCTATAGACCACAATCAGTATCTAGTCTATACTCTGTGAATTTAATCTCAATCAAAATGGCCTCATTCGTAGAATGGAGAATTAGTCTTGTATTTGATAAAGAACTCAAACCGACTTACAGCACAATAGAAGTCAGTAATCTTATTCTTGTGACCCTCCTCCCTTGCTTTGAGCATCGAGATGTTCCGACAGTGATCATCAGTAACGTGCGACAAACATTCAGGACTAAAAAACTTAAAGACCCGACCGCAGTGTTAAAATAGAGGCGAGGCATAATAAACACAACACTAATGTGAATTCATTTCAACGGTTCATATCAGACTGTTATTTGTTTCGTTGTGTTGTTTTTTTTTCGGAATTTTATTTCATACTGCATAGAAACTTTGCTGATAGCTATTTTTTTTGTCCTAACGGTATAGAGAGGAAAAAATTTGAAATATGAAAGTAAAAATTCATCTAAATCGAGGCAGTGTCTACGGCCAGTCGTAGGCAGGGCTTATTTTTCGAGGGCTAGGGTTTGATGATGTGGCTTTAATAATTAGGGCCAATGCTCTTCGTGCACTGAATCTGAGAACAGTTTCACTGCCTTATTAGAATGTGGTAATCAGAATTCACAGTTTTTACACCTGGTAATACGCAGGGTTACAACGTCAGTGGTGGCTGATGTGTGAAGGAACAATGACAGATAATGATGATGATTGATATGTGAAGGAACAGTAACAGATAATGATGATGATTGATATGTGAAGGAACAGTAACAGATAATGATGATGATGATGATGCCGGCCGTTCTTTTTTGTTTTGTTGTTGTTGTTGTTGTTGTTGTTGTTTTTGTAAAAGGTTGTATATTATCCCAAATTAAATTCAAAATCAACTGCTGGTATCGTTTTGATCAGAACTTTAGCTCGGTTCTGATGACAGTGTGGGTATTCATGAATTCGTAAGTGCTAAGGCTCAGGAGCGTAAAGATTGTGAGGAGAAGGACTTATCATGTTTAAACTTAGTCGTAAACAAACCTTGCTTTCTGGTGGTGAGCTAATATCTGCTTGTTAGCAATCATTATATCCAGCTATCATTACAGATTACATAAGATGCATTGGGCTTCCAGGTGCATTTTGATTGCCATATGTTTGACCAGAACTACCGACCAGCTGCCAAACTTTAACACGCTCAGAGTCAAAGAAAGGCACATGGCAAGTGTCACGTAAATCCAGGTGATGATAACGACCCCAGGTCACACACAGAATACATTGACACCAATTCTGCAGTTTGTAAGGTAGTGAACTAGCCGTATATACCAAAGCAAAACAGAACCGATCCGCTAATCAATAATTTATCGTTCAATTATGTAATGGACCCCACAGCACCAAACAACCAGTTGCACTTCACACGTCGAATCATTAACTCAAGCGACATCATGGACCAGTTCTGGCTAGATTAACATACTGGGGTGTGATTCCGATGGGAGTAGTCTGTAGTTTATATAAAAAAAAACAAAACGAGTAAACTCTAGCCTTGACCTTTCTCCATCTTCCCCCCCCCCTCCTCCTCTTTCTCCTCCTCTTTTTTCTCCTCCTCCTCCTCCTCTTTCTTCTCTTCCTCCTCCTCTTTCTCCTCCTCCTCCTCTTTCTCCTCCTTCTCCTCCTCTTTCTTCTCCTCTTTCGCCTCCTCCTCTTTCTCCTCCTCCTCCTCTTTCTCCTCCTCCTCTTTCTTCTCCTCTTTCGCTTTCTCCTCCTCCTCCTCTTTCTCCTCCTCCTCCTCTTTCTCCTCCTCCTCCTCCTCTTTCTTCTCCTCTTTCGCCTCCTCCTCTTTCTCCTCCTCCTCCTCTTTCTCCTCCTCCTACTACTACCTCTTCTTCTTCTTCTTCGTCATCGTTCCCTGTTATGCCCTCGAGCTTGCTCTGTTAGTAAATTCGACTGTCCTCTGCAGGTTCATGCGGGTCCCCAACAGTTAGACAGGGAAGATCTCGTAAATATTAAAGGCAAAAGTGTCACTAGCCAATTCACTCATTACAGTAATGGGATTGGAGAATGGTGAATGATTTATAGTAAATACTGATGGATCATTCCATGAAACTCGCCCATCCATTTACCAGAAAAACAGTTTTTATTGTGTGAAAGTGCTGGAAAGCTCAGAGCCTGTATGTAATAGAATGGGCGTTATATATATAAATACTATGTATTATTAATAATAATGTTATTATTTTGAAATATTGTAGATGATGGTCATACGACGTTACTAATGCTCATGATAGTTTTATAAGTAGATTACGTCTGTAAATATCGAAGGTTCTATCGTAGTAATCCAGTGGAAAATCACTTATATTTCTGAAGGCTTTTCGATACAACCTTTGCTTCTACTTATAAAACCACCATGAGCAATAGTATTATTATTTTTATTATTTACATAACGCCCATGTCAGTAACGACAGATTTATGTGACAAATGCACTGGCATCATTTCAGAGCAGATGGTTTTGGAATAACTGGCTGGACCATTTTCCGTGGAAGAGCCCAGATGCTTTCCTTAACTCTAAAAGCCTCATTCATTTTCTTCAGCAAACCACTTTCATTGTTTCGTGATAGTAGATAGTGCTATGGAGAAAGAGTGAATGTCTAAAGGAAATGAAAATCGCTTTTTATCGATCAACTTCTCCCTTAATTCAGGAAATTATTATCAGCCATCCCGACTTTCATTCTAGTTTGTTATTGTTGTTGTTGTTGTTGTTGTTGTTGTTGTTGTTGTTGCTGCTGCTGTTGTTTGTTATTCTTATTGTTTATATTGTAGTTGTTGTTGTTCATGAGGTCTCCAATTATTATGAAGACGGGGGACATTGTGCGTAGGGTGTAGGCGTGCAGCGGCAGTAGAGTTTTTTAAACAAAAATCAGTGAGAACGTACTTCTCCCGTAATCCTTATTGAGGATTATCTTTGGCTCGTTCGAATATCTCCGAACTGTGTATTCCGCACTATAAATTTTGTAGTTTGTAGGTTTGGTCCCGTTGGGTGCTTGACATAGGCGGTCCTTTCATATTATGGGCGGTCCTAAGCAAAGTTTCTAGGATAGCCAAGATGGTTGCGACTGATGTGGAAGACCTAGAAAATAATGCGTTGACATCCGAGTGGTGTTTGCTATGCTTATGTCTTTGCCTCACTCATTAGCATGCTAACTACTGTTGATTCTTGCTACATCCTCCTCCGATAGGAGACTGTTGATAAAAGAAAAAAATCCCCTTCCCCCTCCTTCTTTCACACACACACACACACACACACACACACACACACACACACACAACACACACACACACACACACACACACACACACACACACACACACACACACACATGCACATTGAAACCTTGGATGGTGGCCGCCATTTTGCTGAGCTCCTCTTCGGGTCTTCGCAAATATTTCCACTAAATCTTGAAGGTGCACACACGTCTCCGCCCGGGACTATTGCGCAGCAACACTGGTGTTCATCGTAAACACAAGTATGACGTGAAAATAGGGAGAGTGCACATTTTATTCTCTCCCTTTTTTTCCAGCTAGGCAGTTGCCCAGTTACAATTCTGTAGAAATGTTTTGGGTTTTCTTGTTGTTTTTCGCAAGCTCTGAATTCATGAAAAATGGAAACGACGTTTCTGCGAGGATTTGATTTTTTGAACTTTACCTGATTTGTTTGCTGTTGTTTTTTTAATGTGTTTGTGAGCGCAGAGGTTTATATGAATCTGAAGTGACGTTAAGGACTGCAAAGCTGGTAACTTATATTTGTACCGAAGAAAACCATTAAGTAATCAATAATATCCAGATAATTAGGGGTAGTGTTTAGAAAAAAAAAAAAAACTACATTAGTGTTTCCCGTGTGAGGTAAACACCTCTATACAAGTTATGCATTACTTACTAGAAAGTAACCTTTGGAAACCCTAGAAACCCTTTGGAAAGAAAAAAAAAACAACTTATTTTTTTCGCGGGAAGTAATTTAACGAGTCAAGATAAATTCGTAAATTTCGCTAAAATTAAATGCTCCCGACAAACAAAAGACCTCTACAATATGACGATTTTTTTTCCATCACACCAATGGCACCCTCCATTTCTCTCCTACTTTCTCTCTCTCTCTCTCTCTCTCTCTCTCTCTCTCTCTCTATTTCTCTCTCTCTCTCATCCTCTCGCTCGCTCATTGGCGCTCACTCGCGAGCCGCGTTCTTGTCCTTTCCCTACTAAACATGGCGCTCAAGTGAACTCACGAAAAGTCACATGATGTTGCGGATTCCGTTGTTCATATTTCCCCCAAGCCCATCCCTCTGCCGTGTCTCTGGTCCCTTTCTCCAC
>JAWQUT010000369.1:621670-635727 GCA_033807755.1 Ellobium chinense | reverse complement strand
CACACACACACACACACACACACACGATGAAAACCAACAAAGCAATAAAAAAAGTACCCTCACAAAGGTACACACAAACTTAAAGATTATGCATACAATCAGTAGTACTGTATAGGTAGATTTAAACTGTACATTTTTAAAGATCATTTTGCTATGGAAAACTAATCTAGGTAAAAAACTTTGGGTTTTCATTAGGTTTTAGGTGCAGCGACGGGTCATGGCGAGACCACCTCACACCTCATCTTTCGATTTTAATGTAAGAGTAAGCTATTTATTGACACATTTTGAAATTAAATTAAAGGTCCAATTGGGACAACATTTAGAAAGGAATCACCGTCTGCACCGTTTATTCGGAACACTACATTAGCACAAAGTGGTTGCAGTAAAGCAGAGACTGATTAAAGAAAGTGGGTTGTTGTTGTTGTTGTTGTTAACGATGATGATGATATTGCTGTTGTTTTTGTTGTTAATGATGATGATGCTGTTGTTGTTGTTGTTGTTGTTGTTGTTGTTGTTGTTGTTGTTATTGATATCACCTAGTGCAGCGGCTAATTTCCACGATTGTCACTTTTTTTCTCAATATTTATTATAGTTTTGTGACACCCCNCCCCCCCCCCCAAAAAAAAAAAATATATATATATATAAAAAGTTGCAGTTATAAAGAGTGCATCTAGGCGATTCGAACTGAATGTGTCTCAGGGACAAGTTCAAAACAGCCGTCTTTGATAAGTAGTGCCGCCAGCAATTTAACCTGCATAGAATGTTAGCTACGCTTTCATTTGCTTCATCATCGATTTCAGGTAAATCATTTACTCTACCTTAATGAACTAATCAATGTTCAATCTGCGCATGTCTACATGGTTTAAAAGAGATCCCTGGGGCATTATTTACCTTTCCATAAAATTACCGGGGGTAAGTAATTGTGTTTACCCTAGACATGTATGGGTGCTTCTTGCCGTTTTTTTTTTTTAATTTTTGTTCGACATACCTGGAACAGACATGTTTCTTCCTGCATTAGAAATTCACGAAAAAGGTTGGGTTGGGAGATGGAAGGTGGGGGGNGGGGGGGGGGGGGGACAATTTTCGCGAGTTTGACTTTTAATGGCTACTGCAAAATCCCCGGCTCAGCTAATCTCCAGATACACATTCGGCGCAAGCACATATGAAATTTATTTTTGCCAGGTGCTCAAAAATGTAACAAGTGCCTTCAAGCATGCGCCCTAAGGGTGAGAAAACAAAACCGCCTGAAGAACTTGAAGAAATATAAACGTGATATCAAACGTCGGTAGAGATACAAAAAAAAATTTAAGCACAACTCATTAGATGTAGGTACAGAGGACTTATTTCGTTTCATACCTTATTCACGTGGATAATTTGATTACGTAGTCGGTGTGAATACTTGCCATAGTCCGTTTAGTGATCAATAAGATAACCTATTTACGAAATAACGACAAGGAATAGCACTCGATACTTTCGTATACCCAACCTCCCTGGCGGCTGACGGCTGACGGCTGACGGCTGACGGTTGCGGCTTGGATGAAATACTGCGACATTTGTCGAAGATACCGCCAAATCAAAAACCCTGAAAAAGTAGCATGTGATTGCTGGCAAGGGAAATTAATAATGTGTATCCATTTGTCCCCATTACAAATTGGAAACAAGGATATTTGAATGGGTAGACTTTGGTGGACTTCAGTGGGTGGCGGAGCGGGGGGTGGGGGTGAAGGGGGAGGAGGTGAGCTAGGGAATGGAGGCTAGTGACGTAAGCCATGATGCATCTCTATAAACTATGGTGAGTTTGCTTTCGTGCACTATGGTATTAACAATGGAGCAGACATACCTTAAATTTGACCCCATGGGGATATTGATTACTACTGCCACACACAATATGTATCCATTCATAACAACAAACACCCAGAACAGTAAATATCATACATGTAAATTCATATAATAATGTAAACACATAACAAAGTCATTATTGGTCTCCGCAGGGCAGCGCCCCGTTTCTTCTCTCCCCCCTCCCCCAAAGCTTTAAAGCCAGGTATTAATTTACACCTAGGTCTAGTAGGGAAAAGAGAGTGACGTATCTTTCCTAAGGACACTACAATGTAAACCAACCGGCCTAAGAGTCGAACACACAAACCATAGACTTGACAGTCTTCAGTTTGCGAGTCCAAATCGCCTTAGGATCTCGGCCTTTCGAGGGTTTTTGGGGCCCTCCTTTCAGGGACACATGAGGGTCCAGTGACCCAAAGAGACCAACCTCAAGGACTCATGGGGCCTTGCGCCTCCTCAAAGACCCTCAGCCCCGTACTTTGTACGAACGAATGAAATCGGCCCCTCTCTCTCAAAGCTCTATCGACCCCGTCCATATGGGGTTTGTGGGGTCACAACATGTTTACTTGTAACCCTGTGATTCTAATATTGTATGCTTTCTTTTCATCTTTTTCCTCGAGAGGGTGATTGTCAATGTTGTTCTTGATAATGTTGTTGCTGTTGATGATGATGATGATGATGATGATGATGATAATAATAATGTTGTTGTTGTTATTGCTGCTGCTGCTATTGCTGCTGCTGCTATTGCTGCTGCTGCCAAAGTTATCACTAGCTCCTTAAACATCCTTGCCATTACAATCGTTGTGAAAGCTTCATTAAGTGTTATTTTCTACTGACAGACAGAAATTTACCACNCCCCGAACAATGTTAAGTAGGCGATGCCCACAAGAGATGTCATAGAGAATTTAAACTCTGTTACACTGGCTGTGACGGTGGAATAAAAAATGTGAATGCCAGAGCCCGCGGCGGTCGAATTTTGCACTATGGTGTCAACTGGTCGGTCAGCATCGGGCCTGCAGCGAACAGGAGGCTGGATATGAAGCCTAAACCTAAGTAGTTTTAACTTCCCCTTTCAGCACAGTCACGACTATGTCATAGATAAGGCTTGAGCCTCCCTTCTGTTAGAGGGGTGCCTTTGAAGGTCTCGGAAAAAAAAACATGCCTAAAGAGAAACCCTCCGTTATGGAGATTCAAACTCCGGACCTCTCACACCAAGATAATAGCAACCTTCGTCTGATCAGCCAGTGAGAGAAATTTTTCATTCCGATCGGCTAGCGAGAGGGTTGGTGAAGGCTACCTATCGAATCACGCAGCTATGGCGTACAAAGGTCACATGATGGGAGAGATCATTTCAAATTATTGTTACTTTCCTTGATTTTTCACTTCTACACCGCGATCAAGGCACTCGCCAGCACCCAAGAATGACGAGCAAATCAGGTTTGATAACGTGAGCTCTTCTTGTACACCTTAATGGACCTTTTTAATTTTGGGGGAGGGAGGGGGAAGATAAGGGGGAAAGGAAGGGAAAGAGGTGCTGAATAGGTCTGTCCTGCTCAATGAACATAGTATATTGCTTAATACCATACTTGAATTATTCGCAACAACTTTGAGGTTACAAAAATGTAGAAAAGTCACTGGGTAATCGCAACATCTGTTAATTCCATCTGCTTGAGCAGTTCCTATTATGAGGAGTTTGCTCTTCGTATTGAAAACCACGTCCATTGCATAACTGAATTTAGTCAAAACCATAGTAGAATGGCGCTTTGTAACTGCTTTTCATAGAAGGATTGTAAACGTAAGCACCGTTTCCTAACGAACTTGCTTTGGTTGTACTGTTCTCTGCCAACTTGGCTTTGGCCAGCCTGTCTCGGCGCCGCCTCTGTTTGTGGGCAGCAGCGAGGCCTATGAAGGCGCCTACAAGGATGACAAAGGCGGAGCAACCGAGGGTGATACCAACTATGGTCCATCCATTCACGTAATCGTCTCCAGCCGGCTCGTGGTAGCTCCAGTTGGGGTTGTTGTAAGGTGGAGTGCTAGGGTTGTTGTTGTTGTTGTTGCTGCTGCTACTATTGCTGCTGCTGGTGGTAATGCTGCTATTTCCGTTGCTAGCGCTGCTGTTGGTGATGAAAGGATTGAGAGTGGGAACAGATGTGGAAACAGAGGGACTAGTTGATTGAGTGGTAAAGTTAGGTATGGTGCTGTGTCCACTAGTGGTAGAACGAGTTGGCGTGCTGCTTGAGGCAGCGGTAGTGGCTGAGGAAGTAGTCGTTGTAGAAAACGTCGTGGTGGTAGTTTCTGGTGTTGTTGTGGTTGGCATGGTTGTGCTAGATGCAGTAGTGGTCGACGAAATGGAACTAGTAGTAGCGACACTCGAAGTAATGGCGGTTGTAGTAGTGGTAGTCGGAGTTGTGGTGGTAGTCGTTATAGTGGTACTTGGGGTAGTGGTGGTCATGGTAGTGGTACTCGGTGTAGTGGTAGTCGAAGTAATGGTGCTTGGAGTAGTGGAGGGGGAAGTTATGGTGGTAGCATCAGTAGTGTTAGTGGAATTGTTGCTTGGACAGTCCTCAAGATGACTAGCATAGCCAATGCCCTGTGAGCCGCAGGTGACGTTGATTTGAGCATTCTGATCCGAAGATACCAACTTAATCAAAACTTTACCCATGCCTGACCCGCCTTGGAGTCGATACTTGCTGATGTAAACCATGTTAGATTTTGACGTGAACACTTCTTTGTACGCTAGAGATTGGTTGGCACAATCAATTGACGTTATCACGTTTGTATCCCTGACGTCGGTGAGGTACAATAACTCCAGACAGACAGACGCATTGTTGGAGTCCTCCAGCTGAAGGTCAAGGGCAACGACGGTCAAGGTCGTGTCGCATTCACTGGTGACCACGCATACGCAGTGATCGTTTTCCGGACCAGGATTGGCCAGATGGTTGCTGTCTAGATAAACCTCTCCCGTGAACTGTTCCTCGGTGTCGCTGCAAATGTGGTTTCTTACATTCTGAGGCAGGCACTCGTATTCCACAAACGAGAATGAGGTCATGGAAGGATACATGGGGGAACTACAGGCTGCTCCTGTAGCCTGGCTGGTGCCTGGAAACTGACAAGAAGAGCTGCCTGAGCATTCGTGCATAATGTCTACCAGTTCCTTATCGTTGTTCTGGAAGACGCAGTCTCCAATAGAGCCGAAACTGTTTGGACAACAATTACTGGACGGGGAGGTGTCACTGCAGCCGCTGTGAAAAAAAAAAGGAGAAAGAATGATAGAGAGGGAAGAAAGGGTTGGCATTCTGGGCAACATCCAGGGACCCTTTCACACAGTGCTTGGTCTAGGCCTAATGCCTAGGTTGGGGACAGGGTAGGGAAGAACAAACACGTTTTGGGATAGTCTCAAGGCATAAACCCTTCTTAATCATTTATCCCCAACAGAGCTTACTTCTGGTTTAAGCAATATGTAAATGGAAATTGTAATGTAATTACGTCATCAAATCTCGCTTCCGACAGTGAAGGATGCATTAGCCAGTAAAGGCCAATGTGACACACCATATTAGCCAATCATATAGTATTCCTCTGATTATAGACAAGCAGAAAGCGGAAGTAATGATTGTTGAAGTAGGGGCTTGTAATACCCGGATGATGATGCACGCATAATAAGTGAAAACTGTCTAAATTATCATCATCAAGAAGCTCCCATGATCGCTCTCTCTTTCCTCATCTTGTCCCCAACCCTATTCTAACCCTATATTAACCCTAACCATGCGCACGGTGGAAGAATCCCTAAATATTTCTACATGTCGCTAACAGGTAAAAATACTCGAGCACTTTAGACAAAGGCTCGATACATAAAAAATATGTACACAACTATGCTCCATAAATTGCGGTCTAATAAAATGATCTTCACACTGTTATTTCAGCCGGGCGAAATCGACCCGTGTGATTCCCGTTATTTAGTACTACTTACCACTTTCAGTTTTTCTTCTGTCACTGGTTAGTACCAGTAAGTACTAGCATACAAATTACACACACACATATTATTAAGCAGTGTTATATGGAATCATGAAGAAGGCAAAACTATCGATGCAGCTGGAAAGTAATATCTGCAAAACACAGCCGTATCTATTTTATGGATTGTGATTATCAGTGTCCGTAGATATTCTGCCCGTCCAAAACAAGTCCCCCACCAACCTTCACTTTGAAACATACAGAACTCTCAGTTATTCTGCATTCACAGTCATCTGCTTGAGTATTGCAAGCTTCAACGTCAACAGTCATTACTTCCGCTTTCCGAGATTGTTGGAGGAATGTGATTGGCTGGTATGGTATGTTACACGGGTTTTCATTGGCTAATACTTTTCTTATTCTAGAAAGACGATGGCCGCAATTACGCTATTATTGTGCTCAAAGCGGAAGAAAGGTTCAACTCGGGTTGACTTATTACGAGGCACTCCGGGTCCAGCCTCCCACTGGCTGCGTGACCCTTTGTTACAGATAATGAACGTTGCACACGTATTCTGCCAGCCAATCAACTGACACTAGGCCGCAAAATTCGAGAGCCACATCAAACGGCTGGGTCTGAATATCTGAATGTACCCTTTCAACGCACCCAGTTTAGTGGAGTGAGGGTGAGAATTAGATCTGCCTTAGCACCACAATGATTAAGAACAGTCTACTGGCGCAACCTTCAAAGAAATCAAACGGTCGTTATTAATTACGGACATAATACTATAATCATTATGTCTTGTTCCTTCCCTCCCCCCTCCGATCCCTCCCCCTCCCCCTGCCCCAAATGCAAATCAAGGACTCTAATATGTTGGCGTGGAAATGTATTATCAGGGAAGAGGCCATATCTACAGCGCCTCGGTGTTGAATGAAAAATTACGTCAAAGTGTGGAGGCGAGACAACTTCAAGATTATTTATGTTTGGCAATATGTACAGGACGTGAAGTCTGTGTTGCATCAATAGAAGTTATGTCAACAGTACCGGTACCTCGGGTCTTTTTTTTTCTTTCAGGACGAATGCAAGCTATCGTGATTTGTATGTGTGTTTGTGTTTATGTGTGTGTGTGTGTGTGTGTGTGTGTGTGTGTGTGTGTGTGTGTGTGTGTGTGGGCGCGTAGAAATAATGCAAGCCTGGGTCATCACAAGGAAGATTTATCGTTGGATTAACTAAGATAGGCGTATTCTCTCGCCATATAACTTATCACTCTTGATAACGCCATATCTCTCATAACGACTGACATGATTGTCGGCATGCGGGATGTTTTTTTCAGAGGCGTCACAAAACAAAACCTGGTTGGGGGTGCAAGAAGGGGTTTAATTGTGAGAGCTGTATATGCTGAAATGTCATGATACATTATGATACACTTATGGTATACTAAGAGAGAGAAAAAAAAGCAAGGCCGTGCAGTAGAGGTTTTGGGGAAGGGATGAAGAGATTTGTTGAATGGGGTCAACCCTTCCACACCCTTCTATTTACTCCACTGTGTTTTTAATTCTGTNTCATTATTTTAACTCCCTCCCCCCTTCCCCTTCTCTTCCCTGTTCATTCCTCTTACCTTGCTGAAGGAAGCGCTCCGTAGAAGACCCTCAGAGGCAAGACTGTCTCACCGTTAGTGCATGATAGAACGTGGTTTCTTTGAGATAGACCTCTTGTGCAGGCTATCGTTGCATTATGGGTCACGCCACTGACGCAGTTGTGTGACGTCATCAGAAACAGAGCCAGCAAAGCCAAGGCCCAGAACCAATAGGAAAAGTGTTGTGAACCGTCCATGATCAATTGTCTCCCTTGCGCAGTTGGTTTTTGGGGGGCTCTGTAGGTGAGACGTGAAGTAACTGTTATAGAGCATTAAACGAAAGCAAATCTCTAATGAGTGGAGGCAACAGCGCCTCGTTGGCTGGATTGTATTACTCCATTACAACCTCCTCATACGCCAAAAAAGGAGTCACACAGTAATGATGCCTTCCCAATATCACGTCTCTTGGACGCAAATTCTCGATTAATGCACACAATAATAATAATAATTATAATAATAAGAACAAAGTTAGTAATAATAAAAGTCATTTATAGAGTGCTTATTTTCAGAAAAAAAGTATAGGTTCCAAGCGCTTTACAGGTGTGAACACTAGAAATACTAACATAAGTATTACCGTGCTTAAAGACTACAATAATGATTATACCTCATCCAATACACGATGCCTTTAATACACTATAGGTAGGTATGTATTAATGGCACTGTGTATTGATGAGGTATAATCATTATTGTAACATATACACAAACTAAACATGCTCACTGTGATTTCATGATATATTTTCTAAAACGAGAAGCCTTCAGAAGTGATTTGAACACAATCCACATTTCACCAGAGAAGCAAAATAACTCTCACTAACAGTCTTAGTAAACTTATTTTTTGGGACTAAGCTTAGCAAGTGACTTCAGTTAGAGTATAATAGAGTTCAGTCTGGTGAGTTATACCGTACTCAGCTCTAGTCAAGAAACAAAGTTGTGATTGTTTTTCTCACCGACATTGGCTGGTGCAAATATCCTATGTTGACTCCTGCCGGTGCAGGGTCTTTGCTGTCGCAAGTGCGCCCGACAACGGAGCTATTGCAAAGAGTACTAGTTTTTTTTCCGATTCGTACAGGGGATTAGCGTCCACATTGTATTCTATGAATCTGCAATCATCAACATGTTGCATATTTGTCTATTATAGTGAAAGTAATCTTCAAAGTTTTCTAAAATGTTCGCACATCACCTCCGTCCTATTTCACAGTATGATCCATTTACAAGCTTTGGCGATACTATTTTGTCAACGTCAGCTGGTTCTCCTCGCCGATAAACTGAAAGCCTATACTGTATACCTTGTCTTATAGATTCAGCACTTCTATATATCCCAATGCACTGCAGCTAAAGATAACGTTAAGACAGAACCTTTCAAAAAGAACGAGGTCAACAATCTCGTGTTTTGTTGTTTCTCTTTCCGTAAGAGTCTTTCCGTGCACGACTTCCCGATTTTAAAAAAAAATGTTTCTTTTGGCGTCTAGAGACTGAGACTGGTAGTTGGGACCCTATCAGGACTGACAGATTTGGCTCTTTTGGAACATTTTAAAAGCCATCGACTCCGCAGAAACACAAACACATAAAGGACATAAATACTAGATTACCCCCCTTCCCCTCTCCCTCAGCGAAAAAAAAAATCATCCTTGTCACGCCCCCGGATGTGACATTAAAATTTTATGACTTGCCTAGGAATCATCTGATAAAAAAGAACGTGTAATATTCTGCAACGTTGTGCTATCGATGCATTGCATAGATAATTAACACTTATGTCAGACTTTAATATGCCTATCGCATCACAAAACTGACGACGTTATAGATTTCAAGTTTTGATATAACATGTGCGAATGTGATTGGAAGTTTAAAGACATCAAGCCGCTAATATCAGCCAGGATGGCTGACGTTTATCGGGTTAATGCATTCAAGAGTCGGCGCAGTTCCATCGTCGGCGTCAAAGCATTCGGTGAACTCACAAATCTGCTCCGCCTTTGACTTTCTCGCAGTCTTTGGGACTTATTAGTAAGCCAATTCACTGATTGTGTACAGTCCTATTAATCCGTTAATATACTAAAAAAAGAACAACAATTTTTGAGTAGCCAATGTCAGTGTTTAGAAATATATAAAAAGACCTGCAATCTAGATAAAGCATCCAATTTCAAAGGTCAAGGTACAATTTGAGCCTAATAAATATTAAAACAAAGTATAAGAGTGTTGAGCCTAGATATTAACACGTTGTCAAAACCAGCCTAATGACCAAGTCAGAAGAAGAGGTGACTATTTTCAAAAAAAGTTTGTAAAAATTTTTGGGCAATGATCCCTATCCCTCCAGTTTTTCTTCCCATTAAAGGATCGGGGAATTGACGTACTTTAACCTACAAGGTACAAAAGTTTTGAAATCGCTTTAGGATTTATAAAATACCAAAGTTCACCTATACGTCCGAAAGAGGATAAAGCAGGGGCCATAACCTACTAAAGACTAACTAAATATTTTGAGCCGAAGTACATACCGTACTACTGTACTATCTAGTCCTACCGAAATTCCATCTCACTGGGTCTTACTATATTTTTTTGAACATGAAACTAAACCTGGGCATTAAAACTCTTAAGAGCCGCTTAAAACACATGAACGTTTTATTACTTACATGAGTTGCATACTTTTAGTACTGGGATGTAGCTACGGATTGCGATATCACTGGGGTCTTACCGTAGATAAAATGTTTCTCAACGAGGGCATTAACTCTAAATTACAGTATTAACTACATAGGGCAGGTCGATGTTATCTTCCCTACCCTAAAGTGAACATAATAATACAAAATGCATGAATGAATGAATGAATGAATGAATGAATGAATGAATGAATGAATGAATGAATGAATCCCAAGTGATTATTTCTTTGAGCGTCTGCATGAGACAGTAGATGTACACATTGTCAAGCAACAGAGTAAACAACAATACAATTTTCATTAAAGAAATGGCTAACACTGATCACTTAATCTCTAGAAATGCCGTTTTTGCTAAAATAAAACAAAACACCAAAAGAAACATTTTTCTTATGATAAAAGCTTCTAAAACTGTTTAAGAAGGATCTAAACTGCACATCAAATATCCTAAAAAGAAGAAAAAGAAAGTGATAATCGCAAGCTTGCAATAGCAAGATAAGCTCCTTGTAACTGCCGATACCTGAGCCACAACATGGAACCTTTATAATAAGCATTACTCCTGTGCATGTACAAAAAAAAACACACATAATTATTATTGATGTGTTCTAATTCTAAGTCCACCTAAATAATGTAAAGAAAGATCAAGAATGCTAATGATGAATCCGTTGTTGTATAAATTATATCTAACAAGACTAAAATAAAGTTGATCCCATTCAGAGAATTCACAGAGATCGAATTCACAGAGCGTGGATAGTGGTTGTGGTCTATAGGTTCCATTATTAAAGAGCAAGAAACAGACAACGCGCTTCAAACGATGGGATACCTGACGCACTGAAACGCATCGTAGCCGAACACCTTAGAGACAGTGAAAAAAAGTAGGATTACGAACGGTAATCGGAATTAACCCATACTGGATTAATTTTACAGTTGGAAAAATAAAACAATGCCGATTTTACCCGACTAAAATTCAGTCTAACGTCCTTACTTCATCCTGAAAATCTGGATCTTACACGACCCGCAATAACGGAGAGGAGAATGGCACACTCCTAAATTCACCTTTAAAAATATATAGATAACTAGGTATAATCATTATCTGAGAACTATACGTAGTATTAAGGTTCCGTTGTTATTATAATAATGAAGATTATAAAGAAATCTTTTACTTTGAAAAGAAACTGTAAGTGTAAGTGTTAGGACAGAGTTCTCAGCTAAGCATGAACACAACGGCATGTCTTACTGTCATGATCATAGTGCAAGTTACGACAAAAGAATCAAATGTAAATGTCACGTCCTGTTCTTAACCCTCTTGTGCCGACTGGTCCATATTTGGCAACCCAACTTCAAGGGTCCAGTATGGAGTGGTCCAAATATGGCGGATGTTTCAGTGCCCGGAGGTCCAAATATGACCCAAAATTTTTCACCTATTAAATATTGATATTGTTCAAATCAATGTTTTATATGTAGTGTGTATTTGAAGTGTGTATGTGAATTTTCAGAATTTTCCTACCAGTATTTCTATGCCTGGGCACTAGAGGGTTAACATGTAAAATGAACCTAAGATCAGGAAATGTTATGTGCGCATCGCAAACCTCAGACTATCTGTTGAAACGGGGAGATTCAAGAACATATCATATAAAGACTGGATTCGGTTTTTACGCATTTTATGTGGGTGATACGCTTCGTTACGTATTCTATTGGCCCTAGATTACTGAACAGTGTGAGCGATTTATGGCCAGACATTATCACCATCGCACACGGTGAGGTACTTTGAACTGTTCACAACCGAAAATGTAAAACTGTTGAAAAGGCCTGTCAGTATTAGCTTAGAAAATTAACAGAGATTGTAGAGAGTAGTAAAACGCCATACATACAATATAAATATACTTAATAATGCTTAATAACTATATAAGTTGTGCCGTCAATAATATACCCTGAGGATGTTAGGTTTGAATCATAGATAGAGTGGATCGACGGATTAATTGATTAAGGAATGAAATGATTGATTAATCAGTTGACTGATGAACTGATTGTTTAGTTGATTTCTTGGTTTACTGATTGATGGAATTTTGTTTGATGTTTAATCTGTCCCACATTTATCATTCGTAAATAGAAGTCCACATATCACACCACGGGCTGGACTTTTTCTTTTCTATAAATCTTGTTGTCCAAACCTTGTTGGTCTCCATATATATATATATATAAGTGTCGCTTCGCATCAGTTCACATGGTCAAAACACTTCTTGAAATTATAAATTCATCCCTCAGAAATCGTATTCGAATTCCTCCTTACCAACAATAATAACAATAATGATGATGATGATGATGATAATTTTATTGATAAAAAACCTTAGAGCCGAAACGTTTAGATGTAATTTTCGGTCTTAAGTATTCTTTACTAGATTTTTAATAAATTCCTTGAATTAAGGTTGAGCTATTAATTTTTCTCAGTTTTAAATGATGATGATGATGATGATAATAATAAATGTCACTATCACCAACGTTTACAATATACATACTGTATTGTACTTCTTAAAAAGATAAGCACGCTCACTTTTAACAAACACGTTGGCTGTTCTCTGCGTGGCAGTCCGTTCACTAAACCAAGAGAAACACAACCTAAGTATTTATAAAGTTTCAGTATTTATACTGGTGGGTACAGCATCATTGACAGCGAAGTCCCAAAATACTTTTGGGTGCGTATAATCTCTTTAGGGGTGTTCGTGATCTAACTTTTTTTTTTCCCCACCTTAAATGCCACAGCTACAAATTATCCGCTAAGCCGAGCTCTTATCTGCTTGCAACGGCGGAGAAAACTGGAGGATTTTGGGGAGCGGTGGTGACATAGTCTGGTTGTTAGGTGGTTATTGTTTTGTTATCTGCCTGTCTGCCTGTCTATCTGTCTATCTATGTGTCTGTTTATCTATCTTTCTATCTATCTATCTATCTATCTATCTATCTATCTATCTATCTATCTATCTGTCCGTCCGTCCATCCGTCCGTCCGTCAGTCCGTTCGTCTGTCTGTCGTCTGTCTATTTATTTGATCGTCGGTCTGTCCTTCTGTCTATTTGTCTGTCTGTCTGTGTGTCTGTCTGACTGTGTGTCTGTCAGTCTGTCTGTCTGTCTCTCTGTCTGTCTTTCTTTCTTTCTGTCTGTCTTTCGGTCTGTATGTCTGTATCACTGCCTGTCTGTCTTTACTTATTTGTAAACTCTTTTACAAACATATATCGCCAAGGAGTACCTGAGTTATCGTGGAGCCGCGTGGCCGAGTGATTTTGACGTAAAACTCAAGATCAAGAGAACGTGGGTTCGGTTCCCGACCACGACCATAATATGATAAGTGTCTTGAGAAAGCATTTCAGTCACATTGTTCTCTGTCTACCTATCTGTAAGATGGGTATCAGGCTACAGACAGTGGAGGTTGCTGTCGGAATGCTAGCGATCAATAGCCATATGCATAATCCATACGTTAGTTAACGTACTGCGTTAACGACAGTGAACACTACTGAAGGTTTTAGGAGTTCCCCCGTGATTACCGCAATGCGTTAAGTAACGGACGGATTATGCATACGGCCACAGCTGCTCCTGTAAATGGTGGCAGTACTGTATGCTCCCCAGGAAGCTGAGAACGTACTAGAGTGATCAGGCCTGTTGGTGCAAACAATAGTGTGAGGTCAGTGAAGGGACATTAGAATTATAAACCCTATATCGATAATGTTAAAGGTAAGGTTACTGCTAGGAGAGAGAAAGACTAGAGATGAGAAGGGTGTCTATATTAATACCATTCAGGGACTCTTCTCAGGAAGTTTTCTTTCCTAGTCCTTTTCCCAACCCTGCCTCTAACTCTAACCAGAATACACTTTTCAAACAATGTAACACATAGTCACCCGCGCTAAAAGGTGTATACCGGGGAGATAACGGATTATCCATACCTGGATCGGTATTTTAATTGCCTGGTCCACTTTCTTGTTATTTGCTGTAGGGTCTGTCACCCTTCCTCT
>JAWQUT010000369.1:578641-600115 GCA_033807755.1 Ellobium chinense | reverse complement strand
TGTGTGTGTGTGTGTGTGTGTGTGTGTGTGTGTGTGTGTGTGTGTGTGTGTGTGTGTGTGTGTGTGTGTGTGTGATGTCTCCCCTCCCCCACCAGCTCTAAAACAAGTTTATCATTTACACCTGAGTCAAGTAGGGAAAGAAGAGTGAATGACCAGGCACGGGAGTCGAACACACAAACCTTAGACTTTACAGTCTTCAGTTTCTGAATTCGACTCTCAAACCATACGGCCATGCTGCCTGAAATCTGCCCTTGAATTTTATCTTTGAACTTTGCCTCATTTCCAGACAGCTCAAGACGCTCTGGCCTCAGACATCCTGAACGGCCTGCAGCAAGAGGTGGACGATCTGACCCAGGCCTTGGTGGAGTCAGTTTGCGTCATGGTTACTGCCCTTGTCCTGTTCCCACTGGTGATAATCGCTGTCTACCGCCTTACTCACCGGATACAGGCCTACGCTCAGACTTTACAGGTAAAATGACAGGGAAAAAACACGCAGGGTAGGCCATCTGAGAGTCGTTCCAAAGCCACATAGTCAGCATAAATTATGTCTCGTGATCAGTTGGAATGAAGCTTTGTAACTATAATGATAACTAGAGGAAACATCAGGCTTAAGAGTTGTTTAAGGCGTTTCCATGTCAACGTTTACAATATTCAGAAATGGAAAGTACGATCACATATATAAACAGAAGGAAGTAAATGGATTGTGGGTAAATACTATGTAAATTTGGATGATTCAGAACGTTCGTTGTGTAGATTAGGCTCACGAAAACTTTAGTAAAGTGAAAAATGATCTTTAAACATTATTTTTCTCGAAATTTTCAGTGTTAAAATTAGGTGGCTCTCCTACCACTTCACACGACTATGATCTTAGGCCAAGATAAAAGTACCTCGCTTTTTTTTTTCTTTTTAACCTGATAAAATTACAAACATATAACTATTTCTCTTCCCAGGAGCGCACGCGTGACCTGGATGTAGAGCGGAAGCGAAGTGAGACGTTGTTATTTGAACTGCTTCCGGTGAGTGTGGCACAAAAACTGCTCAATCATGAAGACGTTCCTCCCGTGTCTTACCCTGCCGTTACTGTCTTCTTTTCGGATATTGTCGGCTTTACTGCTATTTGCAGCAGGAGTACGCCCATGCAGGTATTTAGGACTGGTCATTTGGTGGGAGGGGGGGCGTGGTAGAGTGGGTACGTGGGGAATAGATCGATGGATTAGTTGGTTGGTTGGTTGGTTGGTGGGTTGGTTGGTTGGTTGGTTGGTTGGTCAAAGAGTGTGTTAGGAATAGGGGAGTGGAAGGGAGGACTGATAAGTTGGCTGACTGGTTTCTCAGTATATTTGCAAGGTTGAAAGGTTGTGGGTAGGTAGGTAAAATAGGTCGGTAGGTGATAGTTTGGTTAACACGTTCGATATATATCTATAACAGTAGACATATAGATAGGTCGGTAGAGAGCTAGGGAAACTTTGTAGGGTCAGTGAAACATTGATTTATTTATAATGTCATGTGTCCATTAGGTATTGCCATCTTTTGCTAGCTTCCCACAATCGCACGAACCAGAAGAGGAATAGAGAGAAAGAGCGAGAGAGAGAGAGAGAGAGAGAGAGAGAGAGAGAAAGAGAGAGAGAGAGAAAAGAGAGGAAGAGTTTGAGAAGGAATGAATGAGAGACAGAGGTGGAAAGATGGAGGGAAAGGTAGAAACCGAGGTAACACACATAGGTAAAGCGAATTCATGCATGTGTCCGTGAGCACTTAAGCTTGTGCGTCAATGACGTAGTGACTATTTATAAACATACATTTGACATGTCGTGTTTTTCTTGTCTGACCAGGTGATAGACATGCTCAACTCCCTGTACCGAATGTTTGATGACATTCTAGACACGTACGACGTGTACAAAGTAGAAACTATCGGTAAGTTACGGGGATATGCGTGCGTTGGGTCGTCTCACTGTACTTTAAACCTCTTGCTCAACATGCGTACTGACCTGGGCTGTAGCCTGACATCGACAACAAAACTCCCGTATTTCACCTAAATAAGTTGTGGATAGGTTGTTGTTCTTAAGCTACTGTCTTTTGTGAGCGCTAAATTGTCTTAAGTGCAAAATTCAGCGAAATTGAAAAAGGATGTTGATAGAGGACATGAATTTGCGCTGCAATTCATCTGCATTGTGTTATCTTCTTATTTGTAGGAAATGCTGAACATTTTAAGACCATGAACGAAACAAAACTGAATTACCAAAACAAAATGTCAGTACTTCACCATGAAGTTAGTACTGTATTATTGTCACCATTATCGTCATTTTCATTATCGTGCTCATTGGCATCATCCGTATCTCCTCCACCTCCCCATCCCAACTCCTTTTCACAATCTTAGTTAAGTTTGCACATCCAAGTATCCTGTTAAAGAGCTAACACTGATAACGTTTTCCAAACAGGTGACGCCTACATGGTCGCTAGCGGCCTCCCACAGCAAAACATAGACGGGCACGCCACTGAAATGGCCAGCATGGCGCTGGACGTTAGAGAAAAGCTCAGCCAGATGACAGTCAGGCACCTGCCGGGTGAAAGTTTACGCATGCGCATTGGTCTTAATTCAGGTGAGACGTTTGGACTTTCTGAACAGCCAGTTACTGATGAGACTTTATTAGAACTCGGCGAACTAGATCTAGAACCGTTTGTGCCTCTACACTGTCCTTCTAAAGTATTGTGCATAAATGTGGTGCGCACCGTCCTATTCGAATTCAGAACATTTCGCATGCAAAACTGCGCATTAACGAGCTAAGCATTACCCTATTTCCTGTTGTGATTGTTGATCTTAGAAAACTTTATCTCAAAATAAAAGTGTTCTTCTTTTCAGTTCAGAGGTAACGTTCTTTTTAAAAAAAAAAATATATATATTTCTAAGGGCAACAACTCATGTTATTCTTCCTCAGGCCCGGTTGTTGCAGGAGTTGTCGGTCATAAAATGCCACGGTATTGTCTCTTTGGTGACACTGTCAACGTCGCTTCCCGGATGGAATCAACTAGTCAACGTGAGTATGGATGGATGGGTGGATGGATGGATGTATGGATGTATGGATGGATGGGTGGATGGATGGACGGACGGACGAGATTGGTGCATAATGGATGGATGGGTGGATGGATGGATGGATGGATGGATGGATGGATGGATGGATGGATGGATTAAAATAGAAATAAATACGATAGAGAACAGACAATGGTGAAGAAAATTAGTAATGTTGTCTAGAAGGTTGAAAAAAAGGAAAGTGAGACGGTAGAAAAAAACGGAGAAGTTGAGAAGAAAAACGAAAAATAGGGAAGCAATAAAAACAAAATGTAAAGAATAAATAAATAAGTGATAAAAGACTACAACACAGAAAAACAAACAAACAAACAAACAAACAAACAAACAAACAAGCAGACTAAAACGATACTGACAGTTCTGTAAAGAAAGACGAAGGCATACAAAAATAAGTGACCATCAGAAAAGAGGTGAAATACAAGGTTGAAACGGACCACTAAGTAATAGAAATCAAGCAGGATAAAGTGGAAAGCGCTCAAGAAGACAAATGCAGGGAGAAAATGAAAGAAGGAAAGAAAGTGATGTGGTGGGAATCGAACCCGCGTCCTCGGCGTCGGCACCCATCGTCTTTGCCGTCAGTTCGGAATCAGATAGACGTCTATACACAACCACGCCGCCACTCCGTCAGAAAACACCTCAGTTAACAGGTATCCTATATACATTTGGTATTAAGTAGTCCAAGCCTCCCCCAAGATGTGAACGGGTTAGGGTTAAGGACAGGGCTAGGAGGCATATTCAGACTGAGGAGAGGATATCTAGACATGGTTGTGTAGTGACTCTCTTAGGGATGTGAACTCTTCCCAAGCCATGCCCCTAGCCCTGAAACAGCTATACCATGAGAGAGTGCAGAAATTCACGCAGTGGCCATGTTGACTGAAGAATTTTAAGTCTAAGAACCATAACGGCCGTAAAAATAGGTTTTCCACAGATAAATACTATTTTAAAACCGATTTAATGTTGCAAATGTTCGACCTGTAAAGGTCATCTTCAGGTATAATATTATTTTTCTTAGTAACACATTGAACTGGTAAACTACCTATGGGTAAGAATAACGAATAAAAACAGTTAAGAAAGTTTGAAAGTTTAGATGTAGACAGTGAGTCATGTTTACAGCATGCTTACAACTTACAGGTAAAGGGAGGTCGTCAACTTTAAATGAAGTTAAGATACGGTTTAGTTAAGAGTGGTTGTTATAGAAGTATGTATGTATGTATGTATGTATGTATGTATGTATGTATGTATGTATGTATGTATGTATGTATCTATCTATCTATCTATCTATCTATCTATCTATCTATATAAGTGCATAAACTAAGAGATATACTGAAATTACACTTTCTGTATCCTCATAGCTCTCTCTCTCTCTGTCTCTCCCCCTCTGTCTCTCCCCTCTCTCTTTGTCTCTCTCTCTCTCTCTTCTCTCTCTCTCTCTCTCTCACACACACACACACACACACACACACACACACACACACACACACACACACACTTCTTCTTACACACTTGTTAACTGTGGTGACAATCAATGTGTATAGCATAGCTCTAGTAATCAGTACATTAAACAAACAAGTTGTATTTTTCCTTCTCTTTCTTGTAGCCCTGAAAATCCAAATAACAGATTCAACACGCAGAGAACTGGAACGAAAAGGAGGATATATCATCGAGGAGAGGGGGAAGGTGGAAATAAAGGTAGTGTAATTAAATGTTTCTCTTTGATTTACTTTTTTTTTGGTGGTCTGTAATTTTTATTCTGCCCATCTTTCTACCTGGTCTACTATTGTCCCGTTTGACCCTTTCTTACCTGGTCTACTATTGTGCCGTTTGACCCATTCTTATCTGGTCTACTATTGTACCGTTTGACCCATTCTTATCTGGCCTACTATTGTCCCGTTTGACCCTTTCTTATCTGGCCTACTACTGTCCCGTTTGACCCTTTCTTATCTGGTCTACTACTGTCCCGTTTGACCCTTTCTTATCTGGTCTACTACTGTCCCGTTTAACCCTTTCTTATCTGGTCTACTACTGTCCCGTTTGACCCTTTCTTATCTGGTCTGCTACTGTCCCGTTTGACCCTTTCTTATCTGGTCTACTACTGTCCCGTTTGACCCTTTCTTTTGACCCTTTCTTATCTGGTCTACTACTGTCCCGTTTGACCCTTTCTTATCTGGTCTACTATTGTGCCGTTTGACCCTCTTTCTTTCTTTCTATCGTTCCTTTATTTCTTCCTGATTTCTTACTCTCCAGCTAAATTTTTATTCCATTGTTTGTCTTTCAACGGGCTTGTAATTTTGCAGTTTCCTTCCTTCCAGTCCGTTTCCTCCTCTGTTCTTTGTCATTTTTATTCTTTCTTATATTTTTTGTTCCTTCTTTCTTTGCGTCTGTTCTTCCTTCTGTTTAACTTTATTACTAAAATATTGGTCAAGCCTTTTCCTCTGTACGTCATTCATTCATTCATTCATTCATTCATTCATTCATTCATTCATTCATTCATTCATTCTCTCCATGAGTAATTCCTTCATCATTATTAGCTCCTCCTTTTGTCACTGAATTCATTCTTTTGTTCTATTCATGTCTTTCCCCTGTTATTTATTTCCTCATTTCATTCATTCATGAATTCATTCATTCCTTCAATAATTCATTCATTCATTCATTCATTCATTCATTCATTCATTCATTCATTCATTCATTCCTCATCATCCCTTCTTCATTGCATTCTTCTGACCTTCACGCCAAACATCCCTTCATCCTCTCTTTGTCACTCTTTCATTCTGTCATTTATGCCTGCTATTTATTCATCTCCAGGGCAAAGGACAAATGAAAACCTTCTGGTTGGTAGGGAAAGTTACAGGCACCGATGAATCGAACGAGAAAGTAGATGACTCGTCTTAGCAGCTGTACATTTTCATCGTCAGCAAACATCATCATCGTTATTTTCGTTATCATCATGATGATTATCATCATCTCATCATCATATCATTCATCATCACCATCATCATCATTTAGGACAAAGATTAACAAAATAAAAACGTTCTGTCCATATCAATAAAGAATTAGGAAATCGAATTTAGTATATAAAATGATTATTATCATCGTCATTAACGTTATATAGAATTTTAAATTTAAGATGTAAAAATGTGTCTTCACAGATAAATATTGGGACACAAATTTAATATCGCAAATGTTTAATCTAAAAAGGTCTTCTTTAGGCGAATTATCTTTCATCATCGTTGCCATCATCATCATTTTATCATCATCATCCTTGTCGTTATCACTGTCTTCATCTTCAATGCCAGCAGCAGCTGTTTCGAGTTCTTTTCGATCATTATATTCCCTGTTGTCTTTGTATTTCCTCAGCTGTGATTTAAACTACGTGATATGTTTCGCTTCCCCCATGCCATCCTTAAACTAAATTCATTACTGTCACCACTATCACCACCACATCATCATCATTTTCACTAAAGCCATCATCATAATCATCATCATCATCCTGAGCAGCAGCAGCAGAGGCAGCAGCAGTATCAATATCATCATCATCATGACCATCTCTACCATCATACTCTTAGACAGTACCATCACCTCTGTCTTCAACCTCCTCCTCCTCCTCTTCATCTTCCTCCTCATCATAAATCACTATCATAGTTTGTGTGTGTGTGTGTGTGTGTGTGTGTGTGTGTGTGTGTGTGTGTGTGTGTGTGTGTGTGTGTGTGTGTGTGTGTGTCTGTCTGTCTGTGTGTGAGTGTGAACAATTAAAATGCAAGTTTCTCTTTACTCATTCCAATACTTGGGAAATTATGTGCATGAGTGTAAGTGAGCACAATCTTAGATAATCTAATACAGTCGGCTCAGCTGGGTTAATAGCAGCTCATATGGAGCGTTGAACATTGCAATTATCCGGTGAATTCTATATAGAAATGACATAGACAGACAGACAGACAGACAGACAGACAGACAGACAGACAGACAGGCATGCAGGCAGGCAGGCAGGCAGGCAGGCAGGGTGGCAAGCAGATACACACACACACACACACACACACACACACACACACACACACACACACACACACTGACACACAGATAACAGACATATTTACGAGGTGGAAATATTGCGATTAAGCAAAAGTGGCGATTATCCAGAGTGTGATTAAGCGGAGTTGACTGTATCATGACAAGTGTATTAAATGATATGCATTGATACCGAATGACAAAAGACATGTGTCTTCTTGACAATAAATAACTATCTCATTTTATCTTATCTTATATTATTCTTATCTTATCATCACCACCACCAATGCCAACAACATTACTTTTCCTCCTTTTCTTTACGATCATATATATTAATTGTTTATATAAATAAGCATATATATATAAATAAATCTCATGTTGTCAATACCCCCATGCCTTTCCCTTAAACCCAGAATCTTTAACCCTGTAATTTGTTGTACATTCCCTTACGCCAAAATGTTGTTACACGTTAACAGTTATCTATAAATTATTGTTTAGAATGGTTTATTCTTGCAATTTTTAAATGTTTATGTATAGTAAAGAACAAAAGTTTATGAAAATATTTCTGTCCAGTTTAGCATATACTGATATTAAATATTTTCATGTCTTACACCAACTTATGAAACTTGTGTTGGGCTGGTTTGTTAAATGTTGTTTTTGATGCACGGTGTAGCAAGATCTTTCTGGCGGTCTATTCGTCAGTTCGGCTGCCCGTGCGTCCATCCATCCATTCATCCTTCCATCCATCCATCCACCCACCTACCTACTATCTGTCTGTCTTTCTGTCTTTCTGTCTGTCTGTCTGTCTTTCTGTGTGTTTGTCTGTCTGTCTGTCTGTCTGTCTGTCTGTCTGTCTGCTTGCCTGTCTGTCTGTCTGCCTGCCTGCTCCCTGCCTTCCTGTCTGTCTGTCTGTCTCTCTCTCTGTCTGTCTCTCTGTCTGCCTGCCTACCTGCCTTACTGACCATCGGTCTCTCTGTCTATCAACCAGCTTGCAAGCCTGTCTACCTAACTATCTATATTATTCTGCCTACTTATCTGTCTGCCTTACTAATTGTCTGCCCATCTACTTGTCTTCCCATCGACCTGTTTGCACGACTATGTCTGTCTGGGCGCCTGTCGGCTTTAGACAAGCCAAAATAACCTCTGGTGAGCTTCATCTCAATATTCCATTGCAGACACACACTATGAAACATCTGCAGATGCAATAAGTTATTTCCCTGGTTCCGAGAAACGCCATCATCGGCCGGAAACCTATACTCTCAAAACGCAGCGATTAACACGTCGCAACACGCATTTAATAAGCACGGCTGTTATAGATAGGCAAGTCGGAGAAAAACAGTGTAATTCACACGGTAACACAGGGGGGTTTCTGTCAGGGGCGTAACTCATAAAAATTAACCTTTTCGTACATTCTTCAATATGTGAGCAGCATTTCAGCCTAGCGATTGCTCATAATCAAAGGCGTGGCAGCAAATGTCAGGACAAATTTATGGCATGCAGTGAGGACCCTATGATCTCGAACTACAGCTGGGTAAAAAACCTGCATACTCTATACAGTCCCAATTGATTTGATCCCGGGTGTTGTGAACCCCAAAAAAATCCTGATATCCAGCCCGTTATTTCAACAAGGGAACTAACCAGAAATCCTCGAGATAATAATCATTAAACCACGAGTTATTTCCCCTTTCCCGGGAGATTTGTGACACCAATTAGAGGGGCAAATTACTCATTGTGCACAACCCAATTAATCCGCTAGTATATAAAATCCCCCTATTTGGGGGGCCCTGCCAGCCAGTGTCAGAGTGTAGACATGTGTAAAATGACCTGTGATCTTAATAAAGCGTCTAATTTTAAAGTTTCAGATACTATTTGAGCCTCTTAGATATATATTAAAAAAAGTGTGTAGGCCTATGTATTCGCACGCGGTCAAAACCAGCCTAATGAAAAATTGGGGACCAAATAAAAATTCGAGATGATCTTCTTCAAAAGAGATCTGTGAAAAAACGTTGGGCGTTGACCCCCTTTTTCTTCCTGTTTAAGGATCGGACAAAAGAAGTACTTTAACCTCCATGGAAGAAATTTACCGAAATCACAGTGGTATATGTAGAATAACATAAACTATTAATAAGACCAAAAGGAGAAAAAAACAATAGGTTCCAAAGACCTCGAGCCCTTCACGTTAACAAGGGAACTAAACAGAAATCTTTAAGATAATAATAATTAAACCACGAGTTATTTCCCCTCGCCTTACAATTACGCACTGCTTGTCACCCTAGCCTCGAATCTCCTATCTACTTTTCCTTTATGACAACAAAGGGTTAAAATAGCGACTGTGACATTCCTCACTCTTTGCAACGCAGTATAGATCTAGTCTAGTTTGCTAGTTTCATGAACTTCAATAGCTCGAAAGCTCAGTGATCAGAACACTAGATTTGAAAACCAAGAGTTAGGAATTCGATCCTCAGTGAGAGCATTTTTTTTTTCCTTTTTTAAATGGCTGACGGATATGAAGAAATAGTGTATCAATGTTACTTCCGGTATTATCCACGTGGTTTTTGCTGAGTGACATCATTGTGATATAGTGACTTCCATTTCATGGGTAGAGAAAAGTTTTTCTCTACCAGTAAAACATGCTAACATAGAAGTTGTAACAATCTTATTTGCAACAAATGTTCAAGTGGTCATCCTAAACAGAATTGTTTATTATACTACCTGTATTACCACAACACCGCGTCCACTACCATCATCTTGTTTCTACGAATACAACTACCACTACTGTACTACCATTGCTCGCCGTTCTGCAGCTGCTGCAGCAATAACATCATCATCATCAACAACAACAACAACAACAACAACAACAACAACAACAACAGTAACAGCAGCAACAACAACAACAACAACAACAACAGCTTCTATTATTACTTCGAAGACTACTACTACTACTACTACTACTATACCACTACTACTACTACTACTACTACAACTACGTCTACTACAACAACAACAACAACAGCAACTACTACCACTACTACTACTACTGCTGCTGCTGCTGCTACAATACCACTTCTACTACTACTATTATTACTACTACAGCTGCTTTTGCCACTTCCACTACTATTATCTTTACTACTTTTACTAATACTACCACTGCTACTATTACTGTTTCCACTACTACTAATATTACAACCGCTATCACCACCATTACTACTACTACAACTACGACCATGACTAGTTCTACAACATTATTACTACTTGCTACTGTTATTGTTGCTATTACTTCTACTGTCACTGAATACATTTGGAGTACCATACCATCCACTACTTTCACCACGACTATCACTGTTACAACAAACACTACTAGACTATCACCACTGTTATGTTGTGTGGGTGACAACCAAACAAAACAATGCAAACTGTGAGAGACTTTTAGTTGTTCAGTGGTGTATGTACAAAAGATTATAGTACAAAACTATTCATACTAAAATGTTATCACCACACGAATATAGCCAGATACCATTTACATGCTTTCATACTTCCACATAGATAAGAAAGATGCAAGACAAAATAATACGCGAGACAGCAAGACTTAATACATAATATCCAATGGAAGGTTATGTCAAGAGAAAATTAGAAAAATATTTTACTGTTATCTGCCTTAAAGGCATAGACTTCCTTATATAATTAAAGGGAAATACTTAAATCTTGAATCCCTATAACAACCACTATCTCTACTGAGATAATAAAAATAATAATAATGTTCAAGAATAATTTTTTCTCTTCAGCAGAAATAGTGACAGTTGTAGTCCTTGACATTAGCGGTAGCAGTAGTAGCAGCAGCAGTAGCACCAACCACACAACAACAACAACAAAAATTCAGAAATAGAAGTGCGTGTAGAAGCAGGAGTAGTAGCAATAATTTTTGCAGTTGTAGCAGCACTGGTAGTTAGAATGTGCAGCAACATTTTGTTGAAAGAGTAGTAATTGCAGTAGTAAGTGGTGGAAAAGGTGTAAAATTAAATAGATGGAGAATAGTAGTAGTTGTAACAGTGGTGGAGATAATGGTTGTGGCAATAGTGGTAGTAGTAGTGGTGCTGGTGGTAGTGGTCGTGTTGGTGGTAGAGATGGTTGTTAGCAGGCTTGTGTTCACTACAATCTATTTATAATGCAACACAACTTTCAGTGCGCTTACTTGTTCCCAACCTGTAGCCCATCACAAGTTCACTGCATCTCTAACAGATAAATAATATACTACATTTTCGTTACCTCGGAAAAGCTATGGCACTATGTTTTCACTACGCTGTAGATCTGTATAATGTATTTACTATAACTTTATGGCAGGCCTGTTTCGGTTATTATTATACTTTTTTTTGTTTTTTTCAAAGAGCACTGACATGACACAACAAGAATATTATTATGTATGTGATATTATTTGCAGTGGTGTACATGGAACTCCATAACAATGCTTTACTAACACTGCATTATGAGGTGACCTACCCATGGGAAGTCCCAGTTCTTAACGAGTTATAAAATACAAGGCTTAAATGGTACAGTTTGCAGAAGCCTAATCTGATTTCCCTCTTTGAGCCAGTAAACTGTTTCCTCTACTGTCACTTACAAGAAACTCCACAATCTCTAAGATTTTCTACTGTCTTCCTAACGCATGTAACAACATGTTATTTTCAGCCAATTAGAGGTCTGTAACCTTAAGTGAGAAGGGGGAGAGTATTTTTTTTTTTTGTCTGCTAATCTCTTCTTCCATCCATCGTTACCCTTCTCTCTATCTCTCTCTCTCCCTCCCTCTCTCTTTCTCCTCTCTCTCCCCTTCTTTTCCGTTCTTGTTTCTAAGTAGAGAACTCTGCTTACTCAAAATTGATCTGTAGCATGGACAAAAGTTATCACTTAAAAGGAGTTTGAAATATCCAGTGACTCTTACACAACAATCCAGCTTTTTGTTTTGTTGGAAATAAACAGACGTTGACATTATCCGGATTGCAATTAAGCTCACTCAACTGCACAAGAACTAATATTAACTTGACGCTCAGGCCCCAAGAAATTTGACCCTTATAAGATGCGGAAGATTCCACCACCTTTCTCTCACCCCCCCTCCCCCTCCTTTCCCTCCATATACCCCACCCACCATTCATCCAGCAAACCTTAGCCGCGCCAAAATGTGCTTTGCGTTATGGTCCGATAAACCTGAATGGCAAGTGGTCACCTAAAACTAAAATGGTCGTCGGCCACTTCCGATGGGTTTTAGCTAGCAACCGGAAATAGCACTAGAAGGCGGGAATGGACTTTTCCGTTTCTTCGAAAGTTGAAGAGGTAGCAAAAGCACTTAGAAATCGATAGAAGAAAGAACGAGCAAGAGGACAAAAAATATAGCATTGCTATTAGTCCAGCTGAGCCTTTCAGTGCAAGAGTGGCTACCTGTCACTATTAAGAAAAAAATAGAAAAGAAAACACATTTCAGATAGGAACTGAAATAGCTTATAAATTGAAACTGTAACGCAACCACCATTCGGGTCTTATCAGAAGTCTTGTGTTATCCAACATGTTTTTTATGATGAACAAAGCAGCATGGACTGTACTATGCAGGGTATTGTGTTAAGCAGAGTTTGTGTTAACAGAGTTCTATTAGAAATACACCCAAGAGCGACGGGTACGAATTTAGAGTAATATGTTGTTTCCTTTTACGTAGTTCACATTTTAAAATGCTGGACACGTCTACTCTCTTCAATTAAAGGTTACAGAAGCCTAATCCGATTTCCCTCTTTAAGCCAATAAACTGTTTTCTCTACCGTCACTTACAAAAAATTCCACAATCTCTAAGCCTGTTTTTTAATAGTTTGCAGAATTCAATGAGCTTATTAAAAAAGAANATCCTGATATCCAGCCCGTTATTTCAACAAGGGAACTAACCAGAAATCCTCGAGATAATAATCATTAAACCACGAGTTATTTCCCCTTTCCCGGGAGATTTGTGACACCAATTAGAGGGGCAAATTACTCATTGTGCACAACCCAATTAATCCGCTAGTATATAAAATCCCCCTATTTGGGGGGCCCTGCCAGCCAGTGTCAGAGTGTAGACATGTGTAAAATGACCTGTGATCTTAATAAAGCGTCTAATTTTAAAGTTTCAGATACTATTTGAGCCTCTTAGATATATATTAAAAAAAGTGTGTAGGCCTATGTATTCGCACGCGGTCAAAACCAGCCTAATGAAAAATTGGGGACCAAATAAAAATTCGAGATGATCTTCTTCAAAAGAGATCTGTGAAAAAACGTTGGGCGTTGACCCCCTTTTTCTTCCTGTTTAAGGATCGGACAAAAGAAGTACTTTAACCTCCATGGAAGAAATTTACCGAAATCACAGTGGTATATGTAGAATAACATAAACTATTAATAAGACCAAAAGGAGAAAAAAACAATAGGTTCCAAAGACCTCGAGCCCTTCACGTTAACAAGGGAACTAAACAGAAATCTTTAAGATAATAATAATTAAACCACGAGTTATTTCCCCTCGCCTTACAATTACGCACTGCTTGTCACCCTAGCCTCGAATCTCCTATCTACTTTTCCTTTATGACAACAAAGGGTTAAAATAGCGACTGTGACATTCCTCACTCTTTGCAACGCAGTATAGATCTAGTCTAGTTTGCTAGTTTCATGAACTTCAATAGCTCGAAAGCTCAGTGATCAGAACACTAGATTTGAAAACCAAGAGTTAGGAATTCGATCCTCAGTGAGGGCATTTTTTTTTTCCTTTTTTAAATGGCTGACGGATATGAAGAAATAGTGTATCAATGTTACTTCCGGTATTATCCACATGTTTTTTGCTGAGTGACATCATTGTGATATAGTGACTTCCATTTCATAGGTAGAGAAAAGCTTTGTGATGTGGTGGGAATCGAACCCGCGGCCTCTGCGTCGGCACCCATCGCCTTGGGTTCGATTCCCACAACATCACTTTCTTTCCTTCTTCCATTTTCTCTCTGCATTTGTCCTCTTGAGCATTTCCCCCTTTATCCTACCTTGTGTGAGCATCTGTTTGCGTCTGCTCACTCCTTACTAGTTGTTAGAATGTGAAGCAACATTTTGATGAATGAGTAGTGATTGCAGTAGTAAGTGGTGGAAAAGGTGTAACTAGATGGAGAGTAGTAGTAGTAGTTGTAACAATGGCGGAGGTAATGGTTGTGGCAATAGTGGTAGTAGTAGCGGTGCTGGTAGTAGTGGTTGTGTTGGTGGTAGAGATGGTTGTTAGCAGACTTGTGTTTACTAAGGTCTGTTTATAATGCACTACAATTTTCAATGCCCTTACTTGTTCCCAAATTGTAGCCCATCACATTTTCACTGCATCTCTAATACTACATTTTCGTTACCTCGGAAAAGCTATGACACTATATTTTCATTACTCTGTGGATCTGTAAAATGTATTTCCATAACTTTATGGCAGGCCTATTTCGGTAATTATTATACTGTTATTTTTTTTTTTAAAGAGCACTGACATGAGACAACAAGAATATTATTATGTATGTGATATTACTTGCAGTGGTGTAAATGGAACTTCATAACAATGCTTTACTAACACTTGTTGACTGACCTGTGTTCACACCCTCCTTTCTACTTTTTTACTCTTTTAACTGTTCTTGAATGCGCCTTCCCTTTCTTTGTATTTATTCTCTTCATTTGACACTGAAGTAGATCCACGTATAGGATCGAAAATTTTAATAAAATAATTTTTTCGTTTCATTTTGGAGTGTTTCGTTACTACACTGTTTGCACACTTGCGGAATCCATTTAATCCAGTGAAGTGATTTTTTTCTTCTGTGATTTCACTGGAAGCTGTACACACTTTCATTCTACAGTTCTCGGACTTTACTAACACTGCATTATGAGGTGACCTACCCATGGGAAGTCTTCCCAGGTCTTAACGAGTTATAAAATACAAGGCTCAAATGGTACAGGTTGCAGAGACCTAATCTGTTTTCCCTCTTTGAACCAATAAACTATTTTCTCCACTGCCACTTACAAGAAACTCCACAATCTCTAAGTCTTCTTTAATAGTCAGCAGCATTCAACGAACTTATTAAAAATGATGTTTAAAATATAGGCCTTTCATCCCGTTTTCGAGCTACGAACCAATACATTGAAAGGTGTAAACAAGCAAACTAGTTTCCTCAACAAGTGCTCCGCACAGAAGGCCACACCGAAACCGAAGTGAATGACCCAAACTTTAGGTTTAGTTTACAAAATCAGGAGAGAATGCAAACTAATTCGCAGGTAAGTTCACAAATCTAGGGCGCATTCTCCACAATCTATTCAAAGAAGAGATTTTATACTGTCTTCCTAATGTATATGACAACATGCTATTGTCATCCAATTAGAAGACTGTTACAGTGCACAAGTGTCGTCATAGTCACAGGCAGTTCGCCTATCTCATTTAAGCGTTAGAGATAAATGCAAAAGACAAGAAAATACTAGTCGAAAATAATGTCAATCTCAAGCATTGGTGCTGGTTTTTTTTTTTTAACCAATGACTTTATGACTTACTTTGTCTGTGAAATTTGAAGGATGCATTGGTTTAGCAAACTCAAAACTAGCCCAGTTTATAACTTAGCTATTTCTATTTACCTATAACTGTGACGATGTGTTGTCTGCTCTTACAGTAAAATCTTGTCAATGTGCTTTCGTGGTGTAAGCTTTACTCGTAATTAAAATTCTACTGAATCAGATACACTTTTATCCAATATGCCAACTATTCATACAGAGTTTTATTAAAAAGCAGTAATTCCATAAAACGTTATGATTTGATTTTAGGGATTTCAGAGATGCTCAGCACCATCTTTGCAGCCTTGTATAATGTGGAAATGACAATATTTCCTTGTCTTTTCCTTCCTTCCTTTCATTCTCATCCTCTACTAGAGAGGGGGGAGGGGGAGGGGAAGGGTAAGGCGAGGGAAATGGAAAAGGGGAGAGTATTTTTTTGTTTGTTAACCTCTTCTTCCATCCACCGTTNTTCCTTCCTCCCCTCTCTCTCTCTCCTTCTCTTCCGTTCTTGTGTCGAAGTAGAGAACTCTACTTACTCAAAATTGATCTGTAGCATGGACAAAGTTATCACTTAAAAGGAGTTGGAAATATCCAGTGACTCCTACACAACAATGAAGCTTTTTTTTTGTTTTGTTTTGTTGGAAATAAACAGACGTTGACACTATCCGGATTGCAATCAAGCACAATCAACTGCACAAGAACTAATATTAACTTGACGCTCAGGTCTCAAGCACACTGACCCTTATAAGATGCGGAAGCTTCCACCACCTTTCTCTCACCCCCCCCCNCCCCCCTTTTTTTCCCTCCATATATATACCCCACCCAACCATTTATCCAGCAAACCTTAGCCGTGCCAAAATGTGCTTTGCGTTCTGGTCCGATAAACCTGAATGGCAAGTGGTCACCTAAAACTAAAATGGTCGTCGGCCACTTCCGATGGGTTTTGGCTAGCAACCGGAAATAGCTCTGGAAGGCGGGAATGGACTTTTCCGTTTCTTCGAAAGTTGAAGAATTAGCAAAAGCACTTAGAAATTGATAGAAGAAAGAACGAGCGAAAGGAAAAAAAAAATATAGCATTGCTATTAGTCCAGGTGAGCCTTTCAGGGCAAGAGTGACCACCTTTCACTATTAAAAAAAAAAACAGAAAAGAAAACACATTTTAGGTAGAAACTGAAATAGCTTATACGTTGAAACTGTAATAACGCAACCACCATTCGGGTCTTATCAGAAGTCTTGTGTTATCCAAAATGCTTTTTATGATGAACAAAGCAGCATGGGCTGTGCTATGCAGGGTATTGTGTTAAGCAGAGTTTGTATTAACAGGGTTCCACCAGCGGCACACCCAAGAGCGACGGGTACAAAATTAGAATAATATGTTCTTTCTCTTTACGTAGTCCACATTTTAAAATGCTGAACACGTCTACTCTCTTCAATTAAAGGTTACACCTTGCCTAATCCGATTTCCCTCTTTGAGCCAATAAACTGTTTTCTCTACTGTCACTTACAAGAAATTACACCATCTCTAAGCCTTTTTTAATAGTTTGCAGAATTCAATAAGCTTATTACAAAATAATGTTTAAAATATAGGTCTTTCATTTCGTTTTCGAGCTACGAACCGATACATCGAAAGGTGTAAACAAGCTAACTAACTTCATTAACGACAAATGCTCCGCACAGAAGCACACACCGAAACCGAAGTAAATGACCCAAACGTCAGGTTTGGTTTACAAAATCAGGAAAGAATGCAAACTAATTCGCAGGTAGGTTCACAAATCTAGGTCCTATTCTCCAGAATCTGTCCAAATGACAGATTTGTTACTCTCTTCCTATTGCATATGACAACATGCTATTTTCATACAATTAGTAGTCTGTAAGAATGGTCCAGCTTCGTGTTTTCAGTTAATATGATGAATAGAGTTAGACCATTAATACTTTGATTAGTGTTTAAATTGTTCTCACAGCTCTGACACTAAATTTAGATCTAGATCTAATTAGCCCTTATTTATGTTGGAAATGATCTAACTCTATATAGAGTTTTCAACTCTATCACTATCAGTCATGTTGATAATACCAGCCGGACATCTTTGGTAATGGACTCAGTTACGGATAATTTGAAATCCTTTTTTGTTTATAGAGATTTTTTCCCCCTAAAAACATTCAAAAGCATTATTCACTAAATTATTCATTATGGTGCTAGATCACATACCTACAGATGGTACTTTAAAAGCGTTCAAGTTTGTATTTCTATTACATATTTATCCGAATTATAGCATTGATCTTAAGAAGTATCACATTATTATGCCATCCAGCATGAGCCCGCTGACTTTACTGGGTAAATCTCCGACAAAATAGTACTCACAACAATGACGTCATTTCGTCGTTTAGCTCCCGGGATACTCTAAATTATTCCTCTGCGATAGGAGCGACGGGAAAGTGTGCGTTCTAGAGTTCGTTAGAGATTTGGAACCTTTTTGAGTACACTGAAAGTAGGAACTTAGCAAAATGGCGGCTATGAACTCGGGGTTTCATAGTAATAATGGTGTTGGTGGTGTAGTCTACTGGTGGTATAATTCGCGATGATAGTATAAAGGCATTGGTAGTGGCATTTATGATGTCGTAAACCTGTAGTAGCAATCATGATGGTTCTAGTGATGAGGGTGGTAGTAGTGGCGGTGGTGGTAATATAGCTTGCTGTGGCAAGAAACAAAGATGGTTCATTTGGAAAATCAACATTTTCGTGATTTTTTTGCTACTAGTGATAGTATTCGCGATGGTCATAGTAGTAATGGCACTGGTGTGGTCATGGTGATGTGGTATACTGGTGATGATAATAATGTTGATTCTAGTGATAAAGATGATAATGGCGATGATGGTAAAGTGAAAAAAAAACCAACACTTTTATTTATACCGTAGGGAATTTGATTTACAATGTTATACAATGTTCTACATCTCATTCATAGAACATATTGTAGCCTGCTGTGACAATTTACCGTGGTAGTTTATCTGATAATAGTCATGATGATATTGTTGATGTTGGCTACTGGTGGTAATATTACTGATGATCCTAGTAGTAGCAGTAGTAGTTGTAGTGGTGGCAGCAGCAGCAGCAGCAACAGCAGCAGCAGAAGTAGGAAAACAGAAACACTCATAACAGAAATAGCCCTGTTTTTAGGGGTGACCCACGGTGCGTGTGACCCATTCAGTACTACGGTAATAGACTTTGCTGCGGACTTACAATCTGTATGTCCAGCTAGAAATTGACAGAGCAATCTATTTACGGTCACCTTCATAACATGGCTGTTAGATTATTGTTAGTGTGTTCATTAACGAGCGAGTACTTTACCATCGTAAGAAATACACCCGTGCACTAGTGCTGAATGCATCCTTAGTAGCGTTCAACATGGATAGTTAATTGAGAGCTTGCGCATTAACGATGTAATAATTACAATTAGTCCATCGATGCTGAATGCACCTTTAGCTCTCCTCTAAATGCAGAGTTAATGTAAATCTTACGATGGTAAGAGATCCCACTGTTATTGTGCAATATCTTACTTAACTCTCTCCCAAAATGGAATACTTTCTGTACATCACTAAATATAACACCAGATTTATTAAGGCCGTCTTTTCACGACGACCACTCTTTGGTCGTCTTGCAGAGGGTTGCGTGTATCTGATTGCGGAAGTCGTCAGGCTGTGAGGAAGCCATCCTTCTCTCACCACGTCCACCCAGGGGCCGGTAACTCGGACAGTCTCCCGAACCGGAAGTCGCCAGCCGGCCAACAAAAATGGGGAAATAACTCACAGTGACAGCGTTACTTCAGAGGGGAGAGCACTGCGCGATTTAGATGGTGACAGGCGTGGGGTTAACGGGGGGCAGATCATTTTTTTTTTTTTTGCGNNNGGGGGGGGGGGTGTTATGTTTTTGAAGATGTAAGGATTGATAGAGAAACAGAATGCGTATTTACTGGGAGAAGTGGAAAGAGGGAGGGGAGGAAATAAAAAAAGAGATGGGACACTCATATATGAGCATGTGATTATCTTTAGTTTGTGCTCGATCTAGATATTCCTGAGCTTGTAAAGTAGCAGCAGTGCCTTCTTTTCCACNATATATATATATATATATATATATAGATATATAGATATATAGATATAGATATATAGATATATAATGCTAAATAATGCATGCAGTTATTGATAAGCAAGCGGTGTTATTAGAATTCAGAGCTGCAGATTAAATAAGAAATGGACGCAGGCTTGTCGAATTTAGCTATGCGGAAATAATATTCTAGCTTTTCTGAAAGGTCAATTACGGAGACAAAGATAGAATGGAAACAAGCAATAAGAATAGAAGGAGAAAGTGAAAGAAGAAAGCCGGAGAGTAGGAGAGTAAGGAATGAAAATGGTCATAAAGTAAAGAAATGAACGAAAGAAGATAGAAAGAGTAAAAGAAGTAAAAGAAAAGAATGTATAAATAAAGAGCAAAGCGGAACGACGAAAAACATGACACCGAAAGTAATCAGTAGACGAATTAGAGACTAGATGAACAAGGGCAGATAGCAGTAAGGAAGCCAGATAGAGAGAAAGGAATTTTCATTAAACTTCACTGGTGTATAGGGCCATGTACGTAATACTGTATAAATTTTGCGCAGACAGTATTGTAAATGTGGAGGGGAAAAAAGGTGGTTTTATTTAAGGGAATATTAAAATTTAACTTATTTCTTGCTATGCGGTTTTTTTTTAATGTTCCATATGATACGATACTGAGTATTCTTAACAGAATTCTGGAATTCAGGTTTATCTGACATGACTGAGTAAGTTATCTACTGATTGCAGAATTGATAGAACGTCAAATATTTCAGTTGAACTTACAGGGGTTTTACCGTGACTGGCATTCACACGTCATGCTAGACAGTGCACACAGTGCTTTTGTTTGAGGTTTTTTGTAAGGATTTGACATAATTCTGGGGTCTAACACTACTAAATTTATGCAGGGACAATTAATATGTATTGCGGAGACAAAAAAAAAAAGAAAAAAGAATGAAACCTTTTCGGATTATCTATATGGTTGTATAAAAAGGTGAGGAGGAGGGGGAGGGGAAAGGGGAGAGGAACTTATAATCATAAGACATATTCATATTTGTAGTTATGTCTTTGGACATTTGTATTATGACTGAGATTGTATAACAATTGTATGACATTGTAAAACAATTTCCTTACGGAGTAAATAGAAACGGAGTTTCATTATTCATTTTGCAAGTGACTGGATCGCTGTTTAGACAGAAAAATTCAAAGAAAGCAACACCTGTCCCCATTCCAAATTATATGACTCTTAAACAACATAAAGCCGCGTTCAGTATCCATATTAGTGGAAGTCATGCGAGTCAAAGTCGTCACTGCATGACAATGGTTACAGTTTAGGAACGAGAAATGAGGTATTTTCAGACGGGTCAGTTACACCACGTGATCTAGAGATTGCTAGGATATTTTGATAAGTGACGAGTAATCATACAAAAAGCAGAGCATGTAAACAAACCAACGTGTGAGCAAGATTTCCTAGGTCACGTGATGGAGCTGAAAATATCTAATTGGTATCGTTCTCTGCTTAGAGGTTTAATGCCCGTTCACTAAATTAGTGTACTACAAGGTGCAAGAATAAATTATATTTTATTCCCCCAGGATCCAGTTCAAGAACGAGGGTTCATGCTAGTATTGATGATGGATAAGAAAGGTTCATAAAGATTAGCTGTAGCATTGCGGCATACGTGGTTTAGAAATAAAATCGGAAGTTACAGAAAGAAATGATCTTCACCTCTTCCTCCCCCCAATTCTCTCCCAACCCGCGC
>JAWQUT010000369.1:570995-576450 GCA_033807755.1 Ellobium chinense | reverse complement strand
TCTAAGCTTTTGAAATTAACATCCAACCTCTTTCCCTCCCCCCCATGACCAGTTTTCTGATTTTATCGGGACTATTTTTATTGCATATTTTTTATGCCAGGTGCTATTGGCATCTTCATACCTGAACAATTGCGTGCAATATTCCAATATGTGCTTCTATCCATAAATCACGTAAAGAAATAGTTCGCAGTTGTCTATCCTACCACGACATTATTGGGACTTACAGATCTGAAGTTTGAACACAATAGGCATAATGTCACTGGCAGTCCAGCGGCGTAAAAACCCGACGATCGGTCAGTGTGGCGTTTATCCGGGAGCTGCAGCCAAGAGACGATCTGAAAACACCAGGAATTTTATTGTCCCGACATGACTGATCGTTAAAGTGTGCAAACGAGGTCCAGTCTAACGGAATTCAATAACTATTCTAATACATTTGATGAGATGAGAGACCCAACTGAAGAATCTCATTATGGTAATCGTTAATTGGGTTTACTTTATTAGATTAATCCCCTTTTATTTTGTGCCTTGAATTTCTTCTGGGGCCTTTTTTGCATTCACTTTTTGTTTTGGGTAAGTTCAGGTTATTTTTAATACCATCACCTGTTTGCCCCATTTCTAACAGCAGGGCTGTAAGAATAATATCTGACCTTCGCTTTCAGAGAGAGAGAGAGAGAGAGAGAGAGAGAGAGAGAGATAGAAAGACAGACAGACAGACAGACAGACAGACAGACAGACAGACAGACAGACAGAAAAAAGACTCAAAGATTTCAGGCTCTGAAATTGAAACTGAACATGACTTTTATTAACCCGTAGTGCTGTACATTCCCATCATAATTCACATATACCGATGTTATATTCATGATTTATACATATATTTATTATATAAACACACTATAGTTCAACTGAAATTCATTACAAAGACAGTGTTAGTCGCCGCAATGCAGCGTCATGCCCCTCCCACCGCAGGTATTCATTTATATGAAGTAAAAGGAGTGACATGTCTCTCCCAAGGACATGACATCGCAAACTGTGCCACTCGCGATTCAAAACTCACAGACGTTAGTTTTGCGGGTCATCAGATTGTGAGAAGAGTTCATGCTCTGTACGGTCATGCTGCCCTCCCTGAATGGTAGGGGTAATAAAAATAGCAACAATACTATTGTCAGTCCAAATAAATAAACAGGAAACTCTCTTACTCGGAGAGCGAGGCAACAGAAGATCTTCAGAAAAAGACAAGTGTTTCGGCCCTTTGACTTCCTGACACTCTAAAGGGTCATGATTCCCAAGTGTCCTTCTGTTGATTTTTTTTTTTTGCCCCCGCCTCGGGAGGGATTTGAACCCGCAACCTCCAGATCCTTAATTCCTTGCCTCATATCATCTTTGCCACCATGAGGTCATAGTGGGTTGCATTTTAGGAATATGTAAACTTACTGTGCAACATTCCACTGTTCACTACGCTTGGTCCATATCCATGCTGAGCTCTTTTCCGCAGACTCTGCCGGATCCTTTAGAGTACGTGATCGTACCTGTCCTCGTATTCCGAGCTACTTGAGTAGGTCGTAGACTGAAGTACTCACCATACGCCTTGCCCCTAGTTCCACAGCCAACAATATACCATTTTCATGTTCTTCTTCAGGGCTTTGCTTTGATCAATCTTAGTCAAGTTTTGCATATTTTTCAATTTGTCTTAACTAGAAACTAGTTTTTGACATTGATGGAGTTTGAAATTAGATGCACTGTATGGTCATGGTGCCCTTCCTAATTGGTTGAGGTAATAACAATAGCAACAATACTTATGTCAGTCCAACAATATATGGTTTATATGTTCTTCTTTATCGCTTTGCTTTGATCAATCTTAGTCAAATTTTGCATAGCCTCCTTTTCAATTTGCCTTAATTAGAAACCTTTTTTTTTTTTTGGACAATGATAGCTTGAAATAAAAAAAAAACAAGTTTTCTTCATAAAGTTATGTAAAAAACTCGTCCGAAGCGAAGTGATGAAAATAAGATTGCTTACAGCTTTATGGAATATGACGTGTGGACACTAAGCCTTCCTAAATAAGCTCTGCAAGAGTTATTAAACAGAACTGAATTGAATTGAATAGACTCAGACACTCTTGATGTGGCTAAAAGCAATACATAATAGTATATACTGAGGTCTATATTGAAGCGTCATATCCAGACAAAGCACACATTGTTTTCCCCGTGGTATTGGTTTTAATGACAGGATGCAGCGAAGTAGCGTGCGTAAAAGAGGTTTAGGAAAGAAAACACACCAAGTGGGTATGCTTTCTGGGGTTGATGCGAACACTTACAAATACCATGGGGAAATACGTATTCTCTCTGTTGCCCAGTTCTGCAACCTTACATTGACTCCTCATACCAGATCACCAAAACACGTATGAATAGGATTCTATCACATTTGAAGAGAATAGGAACAGTTTAAGTGACACAATTAGTGTTGGTTCCTTTCCTGGCAGAGAGATGGGGAGGGTTGTTAGTTTTCTGTTACATATGTGTCTGAACCAATGGAATGTTGTGGACGGTGTAACTGTTAACGTTGGAAGGATGGGGAGAGTGGGAGACAGATTGTATGTAAGATAATAAGAGAGAAAATTAGTGGGAGAGTGAGACAGAGAGAAACAGAAAGAGACAGATATTTCAATTACTAAATGAAATTTAGTGACAGTTGTCTATATGTTTTTTGGGGTTTTTTTGGCTTTATTGTGTATTGTTGTTGTTGTTGTTGTTGTCCTTTTTCAGTTATTCCTTTGTTTTGAAGTGACATTACAACGCACGTGGTTGGCTTTGGCCTGAATAAATAAACTTGAAAGTCAGTACGTTTATTAATTGCTGGATAAGCATGTTACTTTTGTTGCCGCTCTGCAGTACTGGCACTGATGACCAGGTTTTGGCCAACAGTTTTCGCTGCCTATAGCCTGGTATTCATTTTATAGATATGAGAAATGTAAATGAAATACTTTCTGGGTGCAATTACAGCGTGGCAATAAAAGGGGGAGGGGGGGNACTTTTATGAACCCCTAGTGCTGTACATCTCCATCATAATTCACATATACCAATGTTATATTCATGATTTATAAATATATTTATTACATAAACACACAATAGTTCAACTGAAATTCATCACAAAGACAGTGCTAGTCGCCGCAATGCAGCGTCATGCCCCTCCCCCCGCAGGTATTCATTTATATGAAGTAAAAGGAGTGACATGTCTCTCCCAAGGACATGACATCGCGAACTGTCCCACTCGCGATTCAAAACTCACAGATGTTAGTTTTGCGGGTCATCAGATTGTGAGAAGATTTCATGCACTGTACGGTCATGCTGCCCTCCCTGAATGGTAGGGGTAATAAAAATAGCAACAATACTATTGTCAGTCCAAATAAATACATAGGAAACTCTCTTACTCGGACAGCGAGGCAACAGAAGATCTTCAGAGAAAGACAAGTGTTTCGGCCCTTTGACTTCCTGACACTCTAAAGGGTCATGACTCCCAAGTGTCCTTCTGTGGATTGTTTTTTCCCCCGCCTCGGGAGAGATTTGAACCCGAACCCTCCAGATCCTTAATTCCTTGCTTCATATCATCTCTGCCACCATGAGCTCATGGTGGAAGTTGCATTTTAGGAATATTTAAACTTACTGTGCAACATTCCACTGTTCACTACGCTTGGTCCGTATCCATGCTGAGCTCTTTTCCGTAGACTCTGCCGGATCCTTCAGAGTACGTGATCGTGCCTGTCCTCGTATTCCGAGCAACTTGAGTAGGCGTAGACTGAGGTACTCACCATACGCCTTGCCCCTAGTTCCACAGCCAACAATATAGGGTTTTCATTTTCTTCTTCAGAGCTTTGCTTTGATCAATCTTAGTCAAGTTTTGCATACCCACAATTTTCAATAACTTTTTAACATTTTTTTTTGACAATGATAAAGTTTGAAATGCAAGTGTGCACCTACACACACACACACACACACACACACACACACACACACACACACACACACACACACACACACACACACACACACACACACAAATAATCGTTCGGACACAAATATTCGAGATGACCCCCCAATTTCCGCTCTCATCACAAGACCGACCAACGGCTAAGCACAGCAAATTGTTGCTATGCTCATTTCGTTCAGGCCGCCATTAATCAGTGAGTTGTCTTCCCTTTGCCGTTGTCCACTTACAGGGGCCATAATCGCTTAATTCCTCTGCGATTTCTCCACGAGTGGGTGATGTCCCCTGGGCTCCCTCTTCCGTCCATCGTTTCGTGAAAATTGTTCTCTTTGTGAAAGGGGAAGTAACTACGTGTTCGTGATACATTTTATTCTCCGGTTGAGAGCAATCCGGTTTACAGCAGTCTTCACTTCGTTGCACCCTCTGATAATTTGGTGCGAGAAAAAAAAATAACAACAACAACAACAACAACAACAACAAAACTACAAACAGCGCCTGTTTATGTAACCATTCCCCTATTCGCATCTCTCTGCCCTGTATGGCTGTGTTGCACTTAAGCGTGTTCTACGCCATTCTTAAGAAAAGTGATAAAGAATTAGGACAAAATGGAAATGAGCTTCGGTCAAAGACATAAAAGTCAGTGTCTTAAAGAGTATCAGAGAAAAGAATCTAGGTTGACGGTCTGTAGGATGATTTATGTTTCAAAAGTTATACTCCAGATAGTGAAATTCGCTTATTAGAAATCCTTCCAATTACAACTTCATTAAAAAGGCGATATATTTACGTCAGCCGCATACTCTACTTTCTATACAAAAATTACTCGATAAGCGGTATTTCTTTTAATCGCAACTTCTACCACGCTCTCAAGAGTTTGCGATCAGGCGATGTCGACTGTTTTATATTTCTGTCTCGATTCTGTTTCAAATGGATAGTACACTAACAAAAAGATGCTAACCCTTGGGAGAGCAATTTCGTTTTCAAAACTACGATGTTAACTGCCTAGATGGGAACAAAAAGTAATATTCATTCATCATTACAATAAAAGAAGACGAAAAAGAAAAGAACGAAGAAAAAGAAAAGCAGGAGGAAAAGTAGGAGTAGAATAAAATTTATAACCAACGTACGAAAACAAATGTCCTCTCATGCGGATATCAATGAATTATTACCACCAGCAGATATGATCCGTCCAGGACGTTCTTAACTCCCTAGCAATGCCGCTGCCGTTTACAGGCGTTGATCATTAACAGTTTGACAATATCGTTCCCTGACTTTGACCATGTGCATGAACTCATTTTACAAATGGACTGACTGATGGAATGTGAGTAAGATTGCTTTCTAAAGCACGTTTATCATAATCAGAATCAAACCCACGATCTTTAGATAAATATGTCCAAGCCCTAACAACCCGGCCACGATCTTGTTATTTGAACCGCAAACTAGGACGTCGTGCCTAGTGTCTGGTTTTTAGGACCTG
>JAWQUT010000369.1:554300-565984 GCA_033807755.1 Ellobium chinense | reverse complement strand
GGGACATAGGGACAACGACACAGTTGGGGCATGTGTTTCGAAAGCTTAGGGCCATACATGCCCGACGGCGTAACGACCGTGCCAGTCATTTGATGGACTCGTGCAGGGGAGGTACGAACCATTGCACACTTTCCTGTCTCGTGGGCGAGCTCAACCCCAGGCGGTCTGACCGCCCTGGACTGGAGGACCACCGTCTCTCAAAGGGTACCTCGCAACAGTCCCAAACAAGTTGAGTGCCATGCGGTAGAGTGGCCAGGCCCCGGAGGCAGGGGTGAGCTGAAGGGACACCAGCCTGGGCTGCCCTTGGTATATGGAATAGGGTGGGTGTTCATCCAGTGAGCATCCCGCCACCCCGCTCTCTTGCAACAGCAAACCGGTCCGGGATCTGTATCTTTTATCTTTACCCTATGGACCGATCGAGTCACAACTACTGCACGCAGGCCCCATACCATTGGTAATGATATTTCTGGTGATACCTGTAGTACGTCATGGATTCCTTTGCAATTTTAGCTTTGTGATTGTGCTCGCTCGTAGTCTTGGACCCTTCGAAGGAACGGGGAGCTTTCCGCAGAGCCACCGATTTCAGGGCGGGTGGCCCTCCATCCCACGTCCCCTCGAACGCAGACTACCCCCGTGGAGTGGTGAGTCGGGGTAGCCAGCTAGGACCTCATTGCACCCAGAGGCCCGAAAGCCCTTTTAAAGTCATTGGCCTGCCGGCACCGGTGATCCTAAGCGCGGATAAGCTACTACTCCATGCCCCCCTATCGAATCGAAATTCCTAGCGAATGTCTGTCCGGAGGATATCACCCGTCCAGCCCCAGGAGTCCATTTATGCCATTTTGCAACTCCCGGGTCCCCCCCCCCCCCCCNCTTTTTTTTTTTTTTGGAAGGGGGGGGGGGTTGGCGGACTCGATGGGCGTGGAATTGACTACATGATATATCCGTAGAACTGGGAAATAGCCGAGTGTTTCGTTTTAAAAAAAAAGGTAACATAAATGATCAGTTAATTGTAAACCAAATAGGGTTTACTTTTGCCGCCTTAAGAACTGCAAGGCAATAAGATGAGAGAGCCAGCCTGTATTGTAATCATCTTACATCCTCAAACTTCATGACAGAGTAACCACATCTGAGATATTATTGTATACATTAATGATGAGGGTTGGAAAACGGTTGTGTTCTTTCAGATTTATGGACACTGTATTATCTGAAATGTTTCTGTTTTATTTGGTATACATAATTATGTAGAAAATTATATAAACAATGGGCTTGTTTGTTATTTTGTTATTCCTTTCTTTCTTTAAGCAATGCTTTTCTCATTCTCTCATGTAAAAAAGAAAGAAGAAAGAAAAGACAATTTTATTTACCCCGTAGGGAATTGTTTTACAATGTCATACAATGTTGTACATTTTATTCATAATACAAACACATACCACAATACACGTCATACGTATAAATACTTAATGTTACAAATGAAATACATAATAAAGTCATTGCTGGTCGCCAGCGGTGCAGCGCCCTGGTTCCCCCCATCTCTAAAGCCAGGTACTCATTTACACCTGAGTCGAGTGAGAAAATGGAAGTGAAGTGTCTCTCCTAAGGACACTACAACGCAAACCGCCCAGCTCGCGAGTCAAACACATAAACCTTAGACTTGAATGTCTTCAGTGTTTTAGTACGACTCACAAACAGCATGGCCACTTAAAGTGTAGTGCAGTGTAGTATAGTTATTCAAGTTTTCCTGTAGTTTGCTTTGTGATGAATAAGTTTGTCAAAAGTGGTCTGAACTGTTCGGCTAATACCTAGTAAAGCTAGAGCTGAACCGAATTATTTATGTAAGGCTGACATAATGTGACCTGAGAGTTCGCACGCTTTATTTACACTATGAGGTATTTTTAGACGGGTCAGTTACACCACGTGATCTAGGGATTGCTAGGATATTTTGATAAATGACGAGTAATCATACATGAGCAGAGCATGTAAACAAACCAACGTGTGAGCAAGATTTCCTAGGTCAAGTGATGGACCTGAAAATACCTAATTGCATACTTTCACTTTCCAAAGTAGTATTTCTCCAGCCATCTGCACATGACTGACCTCTGGGCAGCTCTGTTTCTTAAGCGTGCTTCTGTCTCCGATTCAAATCACTATGAAGAGCTTCCTTACTGATCATCCCTGTTGTTACTTGATTGTGGATTTCATTTACAGTTTCCTATGAGCTACCATTTTCTTCTCTCTCCCTTACATGAGCCAATTTCTGACATTCTTTCCATTCCTTCTTCTCCTCTTTCTCGCCGTCATCCTCATCCTCATCCTCTTCCATCTCCTGCTCTTCTTCCTCCCTATCTCAATTCCAATACCAATTGAACGAGAACTTGCTGATTAAAGGTTCCCACTCTGTTAATTTCGAGCACTTTATGTTGTCTAGTAAAAAAGCTATGCTTGTGCCTTTGTACCTTAGGTTGCAGCAATGCGATACCACTGAATCCGCCTCCTTTTACTATAAACAAGTTTAAGTTCAAGTTCAACTTGAACTTGAACTTGAACTCTAAACATCTTATAGTTGTGTTACGTGCACATTCTGGCTATCAAACATGTATTCCATTCGAGTTTTTGAGTCCAAATATATCAAATATCTTAAAATGGGCGATCTTAAAGGAACACTAGGCCGCCTGTTGAATTTCATTGCCAGGAAACTGCATGAATAAGTCATCCCGAATCTAGAAATCTGTGATCTACTTCGCAACAAAAGCCAAAATGTACAAAATTATGAATTCTACGGGGGAAAAAAGCGAATCATAATAAAGATGCACTTTTACAGCTTTTATGTATTCATTCCAGATTATTTCTTTATTTTCTGATACTGCAGTGTCTGTAAATAATAATAATAATAATAATAATAATAATAATAAAGTGCATTTATATAGCGCCCCCACTCCACCACCCCGGAGGGCTCGACGCGCTTTATAGCCACATGCGCACATACTCAAACCCAAAACACACGCATAAACACAAACATACTCATATTCATTTGCACGTGTACACAGCGCACGTTGGTGTATGCGCTTAAAGAGCAGGAGTTTCAAGGTCAGGAGGAATTCCAGCCTCCGATACCAGGATCATCAGGGACTGTGTTCCCACGCCCTAAGCGGAGACGCCAACCCAAAGAGACGCAAAGAGGCACATACAGACACTACAACCACACACATTATATTAACCCTCTAGTGCCCAGCGTATCAGATCTGATACATTTCGTGGAACAAAGAAAAAGCAAACCAAGATCATCACCCCACCATAATAGTGTGAAGTCGCATGAGCGGGCATTAGCCTGGATATGAGACTTATAAACCGCATTATTATTATTATCATTATTATTATCATTTTGATGCTTGTTCCAGCATAGTGGATCCAGAAGTGATCCAAAAACTGGAGCTCGGACTTTTTGTGCCATTGTAAATAGGGCTGGGCATTAGTGGGTTAAATCAAATTGAATATGATTACATTACAGTCTGACAGCTTCTGGGACACGGATGCTGAAACTATTACGAAGAATAAAAATGAATAAATTTGTCGTCAGAACAGAAAGTATGCCGGTTTGTAGAGTATTATGCCCGGCATGTGTCTCTCCCCTACTCTCATTTCCCACAGCCATTTTAAAGTCACGTGCTCCATCCCAGAGCGATCGGTTTGATACTTCCAAGCTTTCACCGCTTTGTGCATGTCAATTCTCATTGGTTCGACTATACCTCAACCTGGCTTTTCACGCATGCGCGGGACGCTAGAGAGTGAAGAGAATCACATTTGGAATCGCCAGGGGAATATTAGTCGCGAGGGCTGAGGCCGTTTGGGAGATTAACGATTACGATTCCTGCAATGTTTTATGTGTTCGCACCAGGTTTTACACTCAGAGAGGAACTGTGGAGAAGAGATTGCTACTAACCTCCCACACAAATCACCGGATCCGGATACGACCCCACACAAACAAACTGTAACTGAGTTTCAAATAAGAGCAGAGCTCCAACTACAATTATTACTGTATTGTATTTATTATATTCTTCGAACGTTTAATGCTCCACCATGTTATAATTTTCAATGTTTGTGATGCATATACTTTCAAAGTCTGCAATAAATCCTTTTGTCATTGTCATTGTCATTGTCATTGTAGAATGACGTCAAAGTCGTATTACGACGTGCCCAATACGGCGAAATGAGCAGTGCCCAATTTAAATGGTCACGAATATTCCTTGGTCACCCCCTGAAAAACTCAAGTAAATAAAAGCACTTATGATAAATGAAATATAAAAAAAAAGAGATGGCATTGAAAAGGGTGAGCGTTTTAGAGATTGAACAGACAATGAATTTGGTAGCTGCACGCACTTCGAATTTACCGAAAAAGATCGAAAGCGGGAAGTGACATTATGGCCACCTTATTGAGAGCGCGGATGTATGCGAACTTTCTGTTCATTTTGAAACTACGAAACTAAAATAAAAATAGGACTTTTATTTACCCCGTAGGTAAATAGGGGATTTCATTTACAATGTTTTACAATGCTATACATCTCATTCATAATACAAACATATAGAAGAATACACATCATATATATAAATACATAATATTACAAATGAAATATATAACAAAGGCAATGTTGTCGCCAACAGTACACCGCCCTGGTCTCCTCAGCTCTAAAGTTAGATACTCATTTGCATATTATGCACCTGACTCGAGTGGGGAAAGTGGAGTGAAATGTCTCTTCCAACGACACTACAACACAAACCGCCCAGCTCGCGAGTGAGACAGACAAACCGTAGACTTGATAGTCCTCAGTTTCTAAGTACAACTTACAAACTACACGGCCACGCTGCCTCCCTTTTTCAACATAATGTAGAGTAAAGGACCTTAAAATATAAGCCAGGCAGTATTCCAACGACATTTAAACATCACCCAAGACAGACAGAGTCAAAAACTTAGCCAGAAAACGACGCTACTGTGATTTCTTGTTTCATATTACATGTAGGAGGTAGGCTATAAACGCCGACATGTAATTCATTGTACATATTACTTGGTGCCGCTCATCATGCCTGTCTGCTGATTTACAACTCACGTGTCTGAGAAACGAACATATTCACTGACGTAAATGTAGAATCTGTAATAAGTGTTTGTTTGATATCAGATTCATGAAATGGGTTATTCTTTTTTCGTTTTCGCGAGCATTTCATAAATCTGATATCTAACAAACACGAGTTCAGATCCTTTTTATGATATAAGCTCTAACTAATAAAAAAAGGAACTTTTAATCGCGAAAAGGACCCTGAAGTGGCCCTCACCCTGTCTGAGACACATCTGTCATAACTGAACTGAATGAACCACACAGTTACGTGACACAAAGCAGATCCAGACAGCTGATAATCATCGATGAAACTTTAGGCCACAGGAACATTGTGACATTTCAAGTACTTTTGATTCACATGTTTAACTGAACTTAAACTGAAACATCAAAAAACGATGACAAGGGATAAGAAAGACAGACTGAAATATACGAGTATATATATATTTCAGTTTAGACAGAGGGAAACCCCACAGTAATGAAAATAGTTACAGAAGTCATGACGTCACACATTCATGCGCTTAGAGATTTCCAGGGTTTCCAATTAAAGTATTCCTAAGCAGGTCAAAAGTCAAATTTATGTAACGCGTGACTTACCAGAAAGTTATTACACACATTCTTGTCACCTGATAAAACATGCATTGTTGTCAATCCCCCTTGCTGGCTTTGATTGAGTGACTGATTTATAGAATTTGTGCTATCAATAAACATAGAAGTGATAGACGCAGTGGTTATGACGTAGGAGGCAAATCAAAGTATTTACCATGGACTACCGCCAATAGAACAGGGTAAACGCCAATAAAAGTGATAGACAGTGGTTCATTTTCCTCAGATGCAAAGAACGAGAACTCTCCAAATAAACGCTGAAAGGACATCTGGCCGTTTCTGATTAGTAAATCTTTTATATACTTTCAGCTGCAGACGTCTGAGATTGCACATTGCGATTCTTTATGAAGTCATATCAATACAAGTTGATTTTCTATCACTTTCAAGATGATCCCACTATAGCACTGACGAAGTTTTGAATGTAACAAAAATAAGAATGACATTTCCTGTATGCACATCATCAACACCAGTCTGTGGATGCGTTCCTGGTTCTGAACGCGTATTTTCAATGGGCTGTATTACCTTCCGTCTCCAAATGTAAGATGGGGAATTTGCACGGTATTTATATTTATACTGTCTCCAGAATCACTCAAAACGATATTTTTTTTTTAAGAAAATCGTTTTAAGGAAATTAAGTTTAATGAGAACAAGTACCTTATAATGCTAAGTAATATCTGTATTTCGAGATGAACTGAATGAGACTTAGAACTGGTCCTTCGTAATATAATTAAGAACTGTCTTTTGAACTGAACAGAATAAAACTGATAACAAATTTGTCATAAACTAATTTAAAACTGTCATCTTCAACTAAATAATGAGGTGAATAAAATTCAGAAGAGGAGTCTCAAAATAGTGATTACGATCTGCCTTTGAACGGAGCTGAATTGAATTAAAACTGATTCTTCATAATTTTTAATCAAGAACTGTCTTTTTACCTACTGTAACTTAAATTGATAACTGGTATTTCTTACTACTGATTAAGAATTGTCTTTTGAATGGTCTTTATAAAATGAAAAATGACATATTTTCTAATGATACTTAACAAAAATATATTTTGAACTGAATAAAACTAACTCGTGAACTTCTCACTACTCAAATTAAAGATTTGCATTCTGCCACGAAGCAGAATGAGGACAAGATTGTTATCCAGCTATCCTTCCTCCATAATCCTTGCAAATCTCTGAGGGAACCTGGATTGCATACATCTGGGACGAGCAACTCCCTGGGGAAGAGTTCTATTATTTGTTTGAATGCAGCTGTTTTTTTTCTGAATTCAGGAAAAAGTATATTCCTCGGTACTTCGTTGTAAACCCCTATACACTTAAATTTTATGATAAATTCTACTACTAAAGAACATCTTGCAAAATTGGGAAAATTTGCCCAAATCCTTCATGAATTGTTTACCTGATGTACCTTTACAACCGTCTTTTGTATGTGTACGCACGAATTATGACATGTATAAATTATCTTTCCTTGTTTACTGTTCACTGCTGTATACAGTAGACTGTAGAATGTTCTGCCATTACCTTTATTAATTGAGCATATTATATTGTATCCATTTTCTGTAATAACATCTTGGAGAAATAAAATTGAATTGATTGAATTGAACTGACAAGGCTAACGTTTCACGACAAAACGGCTTATCTTTGTCAAACTTTCTAATAACACTGGGTGATTTTGTGTGATTGTGGATCTTAGTTACAGCAAATGTTTTGTCTAATTTCTGTTGCTTTATCAAGGATATTCGCAGTTTCGTAAACATGGGGCCTACTTTGATGGGAAAGAATATTCACATGTAGATCAAAAAGAAGGAAAAAAATGATGTTAGTTAGAAAATCAACATAAGCCCTTTTGTAATGAGAGTTTAGAAGACACCAGGATTGATTGCCTGGCACCGCGTGAGATAGGATCATTGATATACATGTTTGTCCTGTTGCAGGACCCCTCTTCCTCTATTTTAATATCCACTGGACTATCCATTTTTTTCAACACGTTTTGTGTCGTTGGGCAGAATCATATTCAGTTTTTATTAATATCCACTGGAAGAATTTTCTAGATGATAAATATACCACAGTCCAGTTGACTTCAAGTATGAGATAATTAGGATTAAAAAAAAAAAAGGAGGGGGTGGGGGTGGGTCGGAGAGAATCTCAGAGAGGATGGTGTTACATTTTGTTACACGTTAATTATCTCTGGGGATTAAATATTCATGAAACTGGAAATTTCCATTTACATTTTTGAGCTTCTCTCTTGCACATTTTCACGATCATGCCACTTATCTGAATATCTTATTTCTGTCTGTCTGTCTGTGTGTGTGTGTGTGTGTGTGTGTGTGTGTGTGTGTGTCTGTCTGTCTGGCTGTCTGTCTGTGTGGCTGATGGGAGGCTGTCTGTCTATCTGTCTGCCTGCCTATCGGTCTGTTTGTCTGCTTGTCTGTCTTCGTATATGTCTCTTCATCAACCTGTTTGCTCGCCTGGCAGTTTGCCTTGCTCGTCTTACTCTATGTCCGTCTCTTTCTCTCTCATCCTCTCAAACAGTGTTAACTTTCTCCCCACTTCCCATTCGTTTTCTAAATGCCTGTCTTTAAAAGACTCTCATTTTTGTCTCAAATTAAATTTATTTCTTGTTTTCTCTTGTATTTTCTGCCAAATTCCAAGCGAAACAGCAAGAAAACCGAAAACTGATCATTTTGCGAATAGATCAGATTTCTCAATATGGCGCGCTGGATTTAAGAGTGGGTCGATTACTTGTGTTTAGGTATGCGATACTCAGTTTACAGGCCCTAGGTATCAAAAGCATCCTGTCTATTTTGATTCTGATACGTAGTGTCGAGTAACCACAACCATTTAGATCCCATGATGCATTTAAATACATGACTTTTAAAATCTTTAAAATCGATACTTTTGATTCTAAAGCAGCCTAAATCAAACGAATCGTTGCAACTTAAATCAAAGTTACAGAGCTGGTATCAAAGATCCAGTGTTTGGGTTTGTAGAATGACAATGAAAGTACTGAGTATCGAAACAATCGAGACTCAGAAACGATACCGCCACTTGCTAGCAGGCGTTTCACTTGCTCTCAAATTAGAAAAACGCTACGTAGTTGTGGCCTCTGGGTAACTCGAATCAAATGACTTGAATCCACTCTGACTCAATTCAAATAACTCATAACATGACTGGTTATACGCTAGCTCGACTTGAATCGATTTAAAATAGAAATACCATTTCAAAGACTTGATTCAACGTTGACTTACGTGCCATTACGATTTGACGTGTGACGTATGCTACATACAAGAAATAATCAGTAAATTGTTATTTGTTTGTTTGTTTGTTTGTTTACGTCACCATATTACCATGTAATTGATAAGCACATCTGCAATGAAATGAGAAAGATAGATCTTCTGTAACACAATTTGCTGGTGGAGTTTATGAACATGACGAAAATAGTAATGTACTCGTAGAAGTTAAGTATTTTTATGTCCCACAAGCAGTTGTGAGCCGAAATCATTGCTTATTAGGAATGACTTGACTAGATTCGGCGTTTGAATGTTTTAAAAAGTCATGGACATAAATATATTCAAGAAAAAAAAATTATCATATTATGACTCGACTTGGCCACACCCGAAACGACTCGACTTCAATTGATTAAGACAGTTGGCGACTTGACCCAGCTCTGGTTGTGTCCCTTGGTTCACAGTCACGTGGGCGGGGCACGGCTGACAAACTTACAAAATTACTGTAATTTCTCTTGTATTTCGGATCGGGAAAATTGTGGGTGTGCCAGAGGGAAGGGGGTGTTGGGGGGAGTGTGTGTGTGTGTGTGTGTGTGTGTGTGTGTGTGTGAAGGAGTNNNNGGGGGGGTCAAAGTATGAGCTGGTGAGGGAAAAGAAATTATTTAGTTCTGAGAATTCGGGAAACGGATGAAAAGTATATTTTAAGAACGGAACAGATGAGAAAGATGAAACAGAAGACGAAAAAGGGTGGGGAGGCTCAGCGAAACGGAAGCGACGGGCAGAAAGAGCGGGTGAACGAGTGAGAGAGGATGTAGCAGAGAGAAAAAAGAAGCCGAAAGAGAGAGAGACAGACAGAGAGAGAGAGAGAGAGAGATAGAGAGAGAGAGAGAGAGAGAGAGAGAGAGAGAGAGAGAGGAGAAGAGAGGGAAGATGTTTAAAAGACAGGGCAAGATACAGGGCAGTCTGTCCCTAAAAGGTGACTGTAAATTAAGTTCATCCCTGCCATTCTGTTCAGTCGATAGAAGTTCTTTGAAGGTCGAAAACTGCGTCCGAAACCCGCCTACGTCACTCCTGAGGATCAAATGGGTGTAGGTCATGGGTCAAAGGTAAATGCTGGGCAAAAGCACTGTACATAATTGTATTGTATTGTATTGTATTGTATTGTATTGTATTGTGTTGTATTGTGTTGTATTGTGTTGTGTTGTGTTGTGTTGTGTTGTATTGTATTGTATTGTATTGTATTGTATTGTATTGTATTGTATTGTAAAGTTGCAATATGCTGAAAGAGGGCGGACGATGTAAAGGCGAAGATGTAGAGAGGACTTATAAAAATAGGGGACTCGCTTTTTTTTTTTTTTAAGGGCAATGCTTTTTTTAAGGACAATGTCAAATTCCCCTTTTGGCATCTTTGCATAGAGCTTAATACAGGATGGCACAGACAAAAAACAAAAACGCTGCCAATAGAACCACCAACCGTAACTTTGTCAAAGTGTAATCAAATGCTTCAAAAATGAACATAATATAGAGTATCTAGCCACGGGTCTCACTATAATATAAGAGAAAATATCAATTTTTCAATGGACATGAACAAGTAACCGTCAAATAAATGACATGACCAAATGTAGGCTGCAGCAAAAGTGTGCGCAGAAATTTATTATTGTTTTTATTTTATTGTATTTAACACGTAACATTGCAATAAAAAATATGTATTGCATAGCACGTTTTCAAAATCGGTTTCCAAATAAGAAATTAATTGAAGAGCATTATTTTTCAAGATGGATCCTTAAAAAATTCGGAATGAAATGACAGTTTTGGGAGATGTTTACAAGGGTGGTTTGCATTCTTCACCTCAAGGGCGTTTCAGGAATGTCTACTGCAGATTCGCTGATGCATTCGATGTTGTCGTGGGACCTAGCATGTCTACGGCTTCCGGACGAGTTTTACAGTTCAGATTTTGAACAGTGCCATTCTCTCTGATTTTCTTAAGCCATGCATAGATTCTGTACGTCTTCAGACTTCTCCGATAATCACGTCCAAACCTGTTGTTAAATTTAACTATTGTTTGCTTTATTGACTTCGACTTCAGATATTCTTCAATAGCAAACGCTTTGAACTAAAGTTCGGTTAAAGCCTTCGTAAACAAACTTCCTATTTTGATATCGTTTTAAGTAGATGATGGTGCCAACATAATGTGCGAAATACGAAACATTTTTAAGAACGTCTACTGGGCAAACGAAATGTGCAGAAATCGATTTTTTGACATACATTTGTGATTATCAGAGAAACATCACACAGACATTAGTTAGAATAATAAAACGTTGTGAGTCTATAGACCCATGGCCCAGATATCAGCCACTATAATTTGAAGAATGTAACTTTAAAATTAAGAGGGTCACTAAGGATACTGTGGGTATCGTTTGTTTTTTTTTTTCATTGTCACCCTGTATTCCCTGTCCTAAAGTCCTGTCTTACCATGTCTCTGAGACAGTCAAACATAAGCGTCACTAATTTACTGATGAAGAAAGAAGCAATGCCGGACTAATCTAATAGTGAAAGTAGCATATTATGCCACAGGCCCCATGTTTTCGGGGCCCCAGTACAAACTGCCTGCAAGCTGTCTGGTGAATTGGGGAATTTCGAGCCAGATTTCGTGTTTACTGACATTTCCTGAGCCAGATTTATACACCACGTTACAGAAAGCGTACGTCCATAAATGAATAATTTACTCTCGCTCTTCCCTCTAT
>JAWQUT010000369.1:513761-542315 GCA_033807755.1 Ellobium chinense | reverse complement strand
AAAATATATATATATATATATATATATATTATAATATATATTAAATTGGAGGCTTTGTCTGGGCACGTGGCACAAGTAGCTCATGTAATTGTTTGTCTATTTGTTTGTTTGTTTGAGTTAAGGTTTTACGTCAGCACGATCAATATATTATATATATTGTGCCCTTATGCATCAAGGGTGTGTTTTATGTCTCTTTCACATTCGTCTTGCTAGTCTCAGACAGCCAATGAGCGGGGTCTTGACGATTTGTGGGTGGAGCTTAAGACGTTTCTTAGAGCTAAACAACAAACACGTTCCAATCCACGGGTTGCCAGACTTGCCCTAGCCATTTCGGATTTTTTGGCCCTTCTCAGAAGCCCTTGTCTTCCAAATAACCGACAGACTCTTTGGCTTCTCTTTGGCTCCAACAGACTTTAGGTCAAATTTTACCTTCCTGCACAAAAAGTGCTTGCTCTTCTCCTCTCTAACTTCCCAGGCATCGTTGAGCTTTTTTTTTTTTGGGGGCTCTTTTTCAAATGCGATTTGGCTCCGCTTAAGAAAAAAAAAAGTCTGGCAACCTGGGTCGGAAGCTCACATAGTGGCGGCATTCATTTGTGGGTTCAAATCTGCCCTTGACACAAATTAAGTTTCTGTTACATTGTGATCTCCGAAGGACCCTCCTTGTGTCTGAGAAGAACGTGGCAAGAATCATCGATGGTTTAAATGCTAATGAATGAGGCAGAAATATAAGCGAAGCAAAGATGACTCGAAAGTCCGTGCATGTCTTCTGTCGCTTCCGCATTAGTCGCAGCTTTCTTTGCTTGTCTATTGATAATAACTGTTCCATGCCATTTTCGGGGCACCGCCCATTGACCGCCCTTGTATACTCAAAATTACGTCATTTTATTCTCGAAGAAGACCTACGAAACGCAGCCTAGATTACATGTCGTAGTAAAATCCGACTAAGAGCATGCTGAGGGACCCTACCCACAATGCTGTCTTTGCGCGTTGCCGTTGACTATGGAAAGTATCATTGATAATTTGGGGTTTTCCCGTAGTTATTGCTAGCGCCAATAGTTCGACCAGCGCTTCCATTTTCTGGCTATATTGGTCACGCACGTCACTAGGGTTATACATCACCACACCTAATGCACCGTTTAGCACTTTGACGTGCAAATTTCCCTTTCAAATCCAAAGAGAGCTGCACCAGAGTTGCACACCAAGGCTTGTTCAAAGCAAAGCGATAAAAAACCCTCAAACGAATAAACAGGGAATTATTCTGTGTCTTGCTAATCAGCAACAGATCCTCTTTACAAAAGTTATCTTCTCTGCCTAAGCAACAACAATAAAAACGTTGCATTACAAAGAAACTGAACAGCAGCCACATGGTTTTCAGACGATGAATGTTCGGCGGCAGAGAACTGCGTCATCAAAATGTGATTCCTTTGGCGCGCAAAATCGTCTCTTTCTGAAACAGGAAGGGACGTCATGAGTGCGTTCGACGACGTAACTACGGTTTCCAAGAGTTACAAGACGCGCCTCTCAGCGGACGGGAAATCTGCAGTGTGAATTCATTGAATTTTACCCCCGCTTCTGGCAGATTGCAACCGCAGACTGTTTTGTGACTGATCTGGTCGACATATGGCCCAAAGACGCAAGGCTGCCAGAGGGTATAAGACCCGTGGCGGCAGGAAAAGACGTGTGAACTCGCGCAGGGGCAGGACGAGGACAAAAATTACCAGTCGCAGAGGCAGGAGGCCGATTTCCACCCAAAGTTCAGAGTTCAACGTCCCGTTGTGTGTACCGAAAAACGTCCAAGACATACGGTTTAACACCTACATCAAAAAGGTAAGAGAAAAGGAATTCCGAACGAAACTCAGCACACCTAGAACCCTACCTCTAATCTACCCCTTAACCCTAACCCTGCCCATAATCCTAATCCGCATGCCCATCGAGACATGAGTATCACTCGAGATGAGCCCCTAACCCTAACATCCATCGAGACAGGTGCATCAAGCGTGAGTCTCATTCGGATTTCCTCGCAAATAAGCATCTGCAAAGAGGACATAACTTGACAGGATCCCGGAACTCCCCTTTGACGTCTGGTCTATTGCCTGGACTTCTAGTCTAGGCTTAAGGACTGGGTTAAGGGTAGGGTTAGAAAAGTAAAAGCAGAAGCATTGGAACCCTCTATTCCCTAACCCTGCCTCTAAATCCATGAACACTTCATAATCCAGGAGGACTTCCGAATGGGACTCGCATCTAATGTTCCTATCCCGATAACCATTAGGGTTAGGGGCTTGTCTCGACTGATGCTCCTGTCTCGATGGGCGTTAGGGTTAAGAGTAAGGTTAGAGTTAGAGGGTAGGGTTTGGGTTGTATTAGTCTAGTGGACATGGGCTCCAGTTAAGGCAATGCATCTCATTCGGAGTTTCCTCCCATAATCTTAGATTCTACACCTTAGTTAAATCTACATCTGTTTTTGGATTAGTAGTCAGAGTGGAAATGGCTCACGATGGACACAAACAGGCATAGTCTAGCTACGGTCCTCCTATCTTGATGGACATGAGGGTTAGGGACATCGATTGATGCTCATGTCCCGACGAACATTAGATGTAGAGGTAGTGGTGGGGTTTCTTTAATAAGCATGAGTTCTGGATCCGAATTTATTTATTAACTGGAACACCACGGTACATAGACTATATAAAGTAACCAGTTGGAAATAAATTTCCCTTGATGTGAAAGACATCTTCAAAACTACCTCAACAGTACTTATGAGCGTTAGCTCAGATGATCAGCTCTGGATTACCACCCAGACAGACCTGATCCATCTAATCTTATGACTCGCGAACTCTCTTTCATAGTGATATGCCGCGCATCTACAAACTTTTCCTTAGAGTCTACAAATGAAAAATGGGAAACAAAAATGAATAGTCTAGTCTAGACTAACGACAGCCTGATACAAACATTTTACACGCACATTTTTTTTTTTTTGTATTGAGTCTTGAAAGGTAGGTATATCAACATGGGTGCATTGGAGTTCATATGCACACGGGCGCATCAGACAACTGAAGGCTGCATTATTCTCTTTTGACCAAAATGGTCTTAGGACAACTGTCATTTGACACAGATTTCACTCGTTTCTTATACTTATATACCTCTAAACATGATCCTACCAATGCATTTTTGTGGTTCTCGAGTGACACTTAATTACAAGGAATCAACCACCCTCTTTGGTATAGACTGAAGTAACTTTGTCTGCAGACGAAAAATAAATCCAGCAAAGCTTTGGTAAGGTGGCAGATAAAAATATCTAAGAAAACATAGATCAATTCTGGTGCTAACGTAAATGACTGTGGTAATCATCACTCTTAAGGGAGAAAAATGCACCATTCGGAACTGCGGTCTGCAATTTACATTTTGGAATACAAACCCCGAAACAATTTTGTAGATAAGTTACACACCACGTGATCTGCATTACAACCACTGGGAAAAAATACCACCTCTCATTAATCAAAATGATATTGGTATCATCGCCTGCTACAGGACTGTACTGGTGTATTCCAAATGAGCCACTTCATTTTTCCCCCTAAATAAGTTACAGACCTGTAATGGGATTGGACCCTTCCCCCTGTTCAACACTTTGAACTGCCCTCTGATCCCAAAGTTTTAGCTTTCACCCAGACCCATACCGGACTGAAGCTCATTATGTGGCCCAAATTTTAAGACTGACCCAATCCTAGCAAGCCCTTTGAAAATTTAAGCTTGGCTGCTATTTGTAAACAGGGCCTACCTTTTTCACTGGTCAACGCCAAATCCCTCCTCTTCCGCCTGAGCACACCCTTGACCTGGCAGTTCCAGTCCAGGGCTAAATAGTGCCTGGCAAAATAAAGTAAAATGGACACAGAGTTTCCCATGATATCAAAAATTTGCCAACTGGAGCCCTTGCCACTGGAAACAGGGTATGCCAAAAAAGGGGAAAAGGGACATGAAATGTAACCCCTAAGTAATAGGACCCAATAATGAAAGTACAATTACAGACCTGTAACCAATAACTCGTACGTCACGACATATTCCTGTTGTTTGCATAATCTCCCCTGAATAAATTACTATCACCATGGCAGCCGGTGTGAGATCTCAAAGTGTCTCCCCANATCACAGAACGCCCCCCCCCCTCCAACATTAAATCTTTCCACAACCAGCCTCAGATGGAGTCCGGGGGTATATGAGCATGACATTTATCGATTATTCAGTGAGTAATGTGTGCCGAGTATCGAGTACTTTAAACTGATATCTTAGAATGTGTCACGAGTAACATGTAAGCAAAAGAGGTAGAGTAAAAGAGGAATTAATAATATTGGAGCTGGGGGAGATATCTTACACCGGCATCCCCTCCCCTACTCACCCCCCTCCCCCAACAGTTTCCGGTAACTCACGGTCCTTCTGTGATATTACAGATTGACTCCCAAAAGTCATTGTGATTTTGGGGAGGGGGACATACTGTGATATCACAGAATGACCGGAGGGGTGGGGTGGGGGAGGGAGACACCTTGTGATATCACAGAATGACCGGAGGGGTGGGGGTGGGGGAGGGAGACACCTTGTGATATCACAGAATAACCAGGGGCACACTTTGTGATATCACAAAAGGACCGGGGGGACACGTTTCAGGGGGGGACACTTTGTGATGCCACACCGGCATGGATCATGTAATTCCGCCCATTCAGGATCCTTGTTGTAGGTTTCCTCCACTAGACAAGGACAGACACTATTGACAAAGCTTTGGTCATCCACTTAAATGCTTTCACCGTTAGTGGAGAACAGTAACAGTTAGTTTTACCATGTCCTTATTGAAAATGGGAGATACTGCAATCAAGCGGAGTGTGAAATTAAATGGAGCTATTTGCTAAGTACTTGTGAAAATGCTTTCTGATATGTGTTGTAGTAGAGCTGATACTTACATTAAAGGGCGGAAGGTNGGGGGGGCAGAGGAAGTCCACTGTAAATTAAATTAATGGCTTGTACTGTGTTGGAGCTCTTAGCGAGAAAACCTGTGGTTGAGAGCAGGTCGCTGACGCACAATGGCACAATGTCTGAAGTGGACTCAAACACACAAGGGGATGATGACCTTAGAGATCTCCTGTGTACACTGCCGACGTTAAAAATCCATCGATAGTTTTGTAATAGTAGAAGAGTGGCACCGCGACCGTTGTCCTCGGGAAATTGATAAGAGTAATAAACTCCTATGCAAAAAATGTACTGTTTTCTTTCGTGTATGCTGGACATAAATATTATGTATCTATCAGCAATCATGCTGAAGCACTCTAAACGTCTAATAAATTTTGAAACTGTTCCTCCCTCCCCCCCCCCCCCCCCCCNCCCCCTTTCCAAAAAAAAAGGTTTTGTTTTTTTTTCCTTCAGAAATTGTCACACGCAAAATTGCATATCGACGGTGCTCCAAGCCAACCTCGTAACCCAGTTTGAGAAAATTTTACAGGAGAGACAAAAAACTGAATAGTGGAAACCGTAATCAATAAAATAGACTAAAAGTCAGAAGTTATTCACATTAAGTAATGCCCAACAGTTATATATTGGCAGTTACCATTAAATATAATCATAATTATCACTTTGAAGAGATCCGAGTTTTGCTATCGTTTATTTGCTCTGAGTCTCTGCATGTAATATCGAATGCACGACCCAGAAGACTTAGTCCTTTTGGTCATCTTGCCAAAGCCACACTTATGTCTGTCTGGAGACGTGAATGAATTTATTCACTTTTTTTTTTTCAATTTCTCTGCTTACTATGTGTTTGTAAACTATACAAGAATGGTCACGGCACTGGACTCAAGATCCAACAGTCGTGGGTCCACAGTCATGTCGTAAGTGTATTGGGAAAGCATTTCACTTACATTTACGTCACTCCACCTGACTGTGAAATAGACAGCTGGCTGTGGGCAGTAGAAAGATAATTATATTGTCTGAATGCTGGTGATGAGAACCAGGACCTGTAAATGACAGCGACACTGTTTGCTCCCTGGAGAGATTTGAAAGTCCGAGAGTGATCAGGCCTGCTGAAGTAATAACAGTGTGAAGTTGCGTCAAGGAGCATTAGCCTGGATATGAGACTTGTTAACTCTAGTATTATTATTATTATTATTATTGCTGCTACTCGACTACTGGCACTGATAGCTGTGGTATAGCGTGTTACTGATCAGCGCCTGTAAAATGGCAGTATACACTGTATACTCCTTATGAAGCTGGCGAAGGTATTGAATAATCTGGCCTCCCGTGGAAATAAGGAGGCAATGTCGCGTGAGCGGGTTTTTTTTTTTTTAGATACGGGGCTTATATGTCTTATTATTTTGGACAAAATTTATGAGTAAAGGCAGTCTAGATCACCATTTTCTTGCGTGACGAGATTTTTTTAAGTGCTCTGTCGGGTCACTACTTCCCTAAAATCCGACGATACCTCTCATTTATTGTCACCGATGTTGGACATTATCGTTTCCAGGTATCGATATTTTTTTTAGCTCGCCGTTTTCGGTGGCAGTACTAAAATTAGTTCTAGGATTTTAATATCGTTTTGACCTTTTGCCGATTTGAGGATTATGTCGTTAATTTCATGTTATAATTGTAATTGTAGAATCTGATGGTGAATTGGGCCCTTCGGTATCAACATTTCATTTGTGACAGAACTTTAAGAGGTAATATGTCATTTCTATTACACATCAAAGTTACGATACTTCCGGTTTCAAGTGTTAGTGGCAATAGAGAGACAGCCTACTCTGATCAAAGCGTGGGTTCAGTGGTGTATCGAAACTAATGTTGTTGTCCCCTCCTNCCTCCCCCCCCCCCCCCCCCCCCCCCCCCTAGTCGTCAGCATCAGGTTAGCTATGTATCAAATAACAAATAAGTCTCGAAAGGTGTGACATTATGGTCGTATGCTGAGTAGCGACATCTCTTTATTAGGCATTTTGCCAATCATTTTCATAATGTATACATAATCAATATACATCAAATTAAAAGAAAAATCTAAAAAAGAAACGAAAAGAAAATTGAAAAGACAGAAAAGATGGAAAGAAAGAGAAAAAAACGAAGGGATAGAGACTAAATAATATAAGAAGCGGCATCGATTCTTTCGATACTAAGGGATTGGGGACTGAGTATCGTGATGCTGCTGGACCGTTCCGCCAACCAGTATTCGAATAACGATTTGTTTTCTAATACATGACATATTATGATTGTTATTTAGGTGGGGGAGGGCGACAAGACACAGACTGGTATATCGATACGCATGCCACCAGATATCTACATTCCAGACAGCCCTTCCCAACATAAAATTTATAGCAGCTCCTCGGTCAGTAAAAGGAAGCGTGAAACGGGTTGGGCAATACAAAACGAACAAACAAACAAACAAACAAACAAACAAACAAACAAACAAACAAACAAACAAACAAGCACATTTAGTAACATCTCACGACCTTGAACATCAGAATCTCAAATTTAAACGTGAATTTTTGCGAGGCAAATTACACAAAATATAGATAGTGAAAAATCAGTATAAACTTGTAGTTCAGTCGTAATTTTCTCAGAACTGTTTTCATGACATTGCATGAAATGATCCCCAGTCGCTCAGAGAGCTAAAAATATGTCGCGATAGAATAATGTTGGATCATTTGTGTTTAACTTATTAAAGTACACACACTAATCACTTATAAAAAAAAATGAAAATGAAAATACGACTTTATTTACCCCGTAGGGAAATTATATTACAATGTCATACAAAGTTATACATCTCATTCATAACACAAACACATTTAACAATATACATCATACATGTAAATACATAATATTACAAATGAAATATATAACAAAGTCATTGCTGGTCGCCAGCAGTGCNCGCCCTGCCCCCCCCCCCTCCAGCTCTAAAGCCGGGTACTCCTGTACACCTGAGTCGAGTAAGGAAATGGAAGTGTAGTGTCTTTCCCAAGGACACTACAACGTAAACCGTCCAGCTCGCAGGTCAAACACATGTTTATTTTAATACAAATGGGTTGATTTAGCCCCCAAACAACTTACGCCTAATTTTGACCCGCTGAAAGACAAATAAGGAGAATTACGCCTAATTTTGACCCGCTGAAAGACAAATAGGGAGAATTACGCCTAATTTTGACCCGGACCCGCTGAAAGACAAGTAGGGAGAATTACGCCTAATTTTGACCCGCTGAAAGACAAATGGGGAGAATTACGCCTAATTTTGATCCGCTGAAAGACAAATAGGGAGAATTACGCCTAATTTTGACCCGCTGTAAGACAAATAGGGAGAATTACGCCTAATTTTGACCCGCTGAAAGACAATTAATAGGGAGAATTACGCCAACTTTTGACCTGCTGAAAGACAAATAGGGAGAATTACGCCTAATTTTGACCCGCTGTAAGACAAGTAGGGAAAAAGAGAGAACAGAACGCACTATAAGTCCTTGAGTCATGAGGAAGCTCTGAGAATCCAGTTTTATTATATATTTTTGATGTGCTGGACCCTTCGTAACTTTATCTTTTTTAAGTTCACATTTCACTATAAGACTAAACGGATAATTTTATTCAAAACGCCACCCGTTTCCAACGAAGGCGGGCAGGCTGGAGTAACCTCCCTGGGTCTTTTTTTTTTTAATAAACGTACCTCAAAATTACCATTTTATGACTATTATGTAAATATAATATAATTGGCAGTGGCACTGTATGCTCCCCAGGAAGTTGAGAAATTCCTAGCGTGATCAGGCTTGCCGGGGTAATAATGGTGTGAAGTCACGTAAGCAGGCAGTGGCTAGATACGAGACTTATTAACAGCATTATGATTATTATTATTATTACTATTATACTTTTTATTATTATTGTATTTTCCTTGGCCAAAATATCTACCATCTGGCTAAAGTCATTACTAAAGATATTAGTGGAGGACGAATCTAGAATACACGTCTAGACTGTTCAGGCATTAAAGAAACATATCATGCACTCAATTTACATAGTTATTCATGCCAGTCTCACACATAACGTTCATAAAATTCATTCTTGCTGTTTCATACGTCGAGCACTCAGACAGAAAGTATACAATGTCCTCTTTCACTATACAGTCACATAATAAGCAATATTCTTCCGACTCATTCATTGCTATTCTGTACAGACCTATACTTAACACAGAGTCCTAGCTCTGAATTGTAACAGAATTGAATATATAGGTTGTGTGTTGTTTCTCTTCGCTCTCTCTCTCTCTCTCTCTCTCTCTCTCTCTCTCTCTCTCCCTTCTCTCTTCCTTTCTTTCTTTCTTTCTTTCTTTTTCTTTCTCTCTCTAATTCGTTCATTGCCATTCCTTTCAAATCTGTACCTAAACAAAGAGTCCTAGCTCTGAATTGTAACAGAATTGAATAAATAGGATGTGCGTTGTTTCTCCTCTCTCTCTCTCTCTCTCTCTCTCTCTCTCTCTCTCTCTCTCTAGCTAGGCTTTCGTTTTGTGGTGGCGATNCCCCCCCCACCCCTTTTTCTTTCCCTCTGTAATTCGTTCATTGCCATACCTTTCAAATCTGTATTTAAACAAAGAGTCCTAGCTCTGAATTTTAACAGAATTGAATAAATAGGATGTGCGTTGTTTCTCCTCTCTCTCTCGCTCCAAATAAGATATACACGTCAATCTATTGATATCCTTCCCTTTCTCTAGCTCGCTCGTTCTACAGTAAAATAAGCCTGCAGTTACCATACACATATTACGTGATGTTTACTACTGTGTTATCTTATACCACTGTGGAAAGCCTCAGCTTTACCGCGGTGGCCTTAGCGAAATTCTATCTAATCAAACGCAAAAATGATGGGGGAGGGGGGAGGGGGGGCAGCAGGCTGGTGGTCCAGTGCCCAGACTGCCCCGTCTGGTGACCACTGTATGATTAACAGGGTTGCCAGATTTTGTTTGGAGCCGGGACCAAAACGCGTATGAAAAAGAGCCAAAAAAAAAAGAGCCAAACGTATTTAATGTTCGGAAAGGGCCTGCTGGGGCCAGGACCTAACCTGAGACATGAAATGTACAACAGACTGTATGTGCATACAGTAATGAACAACATAAGAAATCAATACTATATGGAAACAGAGATCGTTCTCTGAAAAGCGTCCATGGGGCCATTATGACAGAGGCTGGATCACCTGAAATATCAGTTTGAGAGAAATATGAGATTTTTTTTTTTTTTTTAGAAAATAAGTCAATTTTAATGTGAAGTTTGTTGGAACTAAAGAAGAGCCAAAGAGACAGTCAGTTATTTTTGAGCCATAGACCATTTAAAAGAACAAAAAAAAAATCTTGTATTTGGCTCCGAAAGCGCCAAGTCTGGAAACCCTGATGATAAATATGCCCGCTGGCCGGAAGCCAGGTCATCTCTGAGACTGAACATCTAGGTCAAACAGATGGGACAAGAGTAGTCATGATTTATGCTCCTTTGCTCTCCGAGATGCAATCGACCCTTCCCTCCTGAGGAAGCACAGTTTATATTACTATCAAAATGAATTCTTCATGGGTCCATAATACCCTGTTTGGGGCAGCGGAGTGGCTAAGAATGTGTATAATGTAGACTTTCGTATGTCTTACTAACATTTCATTCCAGGATGTATAATAATATTAATATTAATAATAATATTAATAATAATAATGATTCAGTTTATAAGTCTCGTATGCAGGCAAAAGCCCGCTCACGTGACGCTACACTATTATTACCCCAGCAGGCCTGATCTCTCTAGGATTTTCTCAACTCTCTGGGGAGTGCACAGAGCTTCTGCCATTTATAAGCGCTGATCACTAGCATTCTGACACTCTCTTTCACTGCCTCTAGCCAGGTACTCAGTTTACAAACGGGTGGACTGGGGAAAATTTGAATGAAATGCTTTCCTAAGGCATGTAGAACACGACCGTGTTCGGGAATCGAACCCACGACCTTTAGATCTCGAGTCCAAATCCGCAACCATTCGGCAACGCTGCTCCACTATCAACCTGCTCTACTATCTAACTTTGGTTGTGGCGGTATCTACGGGAAACATCACTGGTGTTTTGGACTTTGCCCATAGCAACCATCAGCGCGTAAAGTTAGACAGTATTGTGTATACAGCACCAGATTTGTGGACGAGACACTATGGGATCAAAATGCCAGCTCAGAAACAAATTTTAGTTCACTTGTTTCGGCCCACGCCAAAATGTGACCCTATGGTTTGTGAGTCGTAGTCAGAAACTGAAGACGTTCAAGTCTAAGATGTATGTGTTTGACTAGGGAACTGGGCAGTTAACGGTGTAATCTCCTTGAGAAAGACACTTCACTTCCACTTCCATATTAGACTCAGGTGTAAATGAATATCTGGCGTTAGAGGTGGGGGGATCAGGGCGCTGCAGCGCTGGAGATCAGTAATGACTTTGTTCTGTATTTCCTTTGTAATATTATGTATTTACATTATTATATGGTGTGTATTTGTTGTATGTGTTTGAATTATGAATGAGATGCATAACATTGTATGACATTGTAAAACATTTTTCCCACTGGGTATATAAAGTGGTATTTTCATTTCATTTTGTTGTTTTTTTCATGTACGTGGATATCGTTTGTTTCGGGCAGTTATTCAGTCTAGACTACGCAGTTTTAAAAAAAAAATATTTTTTTCTTTCTGCCACACCACACTGAGACACACTAGCAATGCTACTTTAAGAAAACGCGCACGAACGACTACATGTACTAAAGGGCATAGAATGCAGTGTACGATTCAATAGTATTGGCTGAAGTAAAATCTCTGTCGAAGATTGAAATTACCGATTCAAACCAAGTTCCAAAAAAAATACGTTCATGTCTTCAGTGGGCACGAATCCCATATCAGGAACGTGTTCAGTGCAAAAGAATTGCACGCTATGCTACGTTTTAATTTCATTCAAGCATTCGGCAAAACTGCACCTTTAAAGACCTAATGGTACATTCTATAATGACCCTAGCACAACATATTTGCGATTACGCCCTTTCAGTGATACCAGATTTCATTCATTTATTTTAGACATTTCTTTCCATGCACACACATAGACTTTTATGTTGTTGTTTTTTTCCCTGGATTTTCTGTCTAGACAGAAAACGTTGATGTAAAATGGAGCAATACCATGCTTTATGCAGTACAACTTGTGGAAAAGAGCCGTATCTCTCCTTCATAATAAAATTGAGTTTGTCTATTTCACTAAAGCTGACTATGTCTAATTTCTCCTTCATAATAAAATTGAGTTTGTCTATGTCACTAAAGCTGACTATGTCTAATCTCTCCTTCAAAATAAAATTGAGTTTGTCTATGTCACTAAAGCTGACTATGTCTAATCTCTCCTTCATAATAAAATTGAGTTTGTCTATGTCACTAAAGCTGACTATGTCTAATTTCTCCTTCATAATAAAATTGAGTTTGTCTTTGTCACTAAAGCTGACTATGTCTAATATCTCCTTCAGAATAAGATTGAGTTTGTCTATCCCACTACAGCGACTATGTCTAATAATTATTGATGGTGTCACTACAGCTGACTGAATATCACTTTAACTGCGTGTGTCTATCACCCCCTCACCATGCCTAGATCCGTGGTGAAACCTCATGTACAAATATCCATACTCAGGAGCTATTTGTTCGATCATTATTGCAAGAACAGACATGGGATGGGCCTCCGACCCATGTCTGTCCAATGAACTGAGGGAAATTTGAAAAAAAAAATATATCCTAGTGCCTATGCCACTATGGTGGATTATGTATACATCAACATAGCTGATTGTGTCTTTATCACAATTCTTAACTCTCTCTACGTTACTATAGCTGATTTGTTTATATCAGAATACCAGTAGACTGTCTTCACTCTAACTGACTATATCTGTGTCTATACCTGATGCAATATAGCCGTAATCGTGCTGATGCGCCTTAAAACCCTAAACTCAAACACAAATTACAGCTGACTGTCTCTATGTTCTTGATGACAGGTACTGAAGAAAGTAAAGCCAAGGCTCAATATTAACAGGCAGTCAGTGAGGATCATGGACACGTTGATGAAAGACACTCTACATCAGATAGCAGCTCAGGCCTCCAACAAGATGGGCAGGAGAAAGACACTTAAGGTGCCTATGTACTGTCGGTCAGAGGGTGGGTGGGTTCTTTCGGTCTCTATATTCGTGTTCTTTGTCCATATATTAAGTTGGTTGAGTTGGTTGTTTAATATTGCCTACCTGTCCTCTCAAATTTCTTCATGTGCCTGCTTCTTCATATGTGTCTCTGTCAACATCAGTCATTTGGTCAGTGTTGACTTTTGGTTGTTGTTGTTGTTGTTTGTTTCAATTCCCAACTTGTCCCCTCTTCTCATCCTTCCATCTGTCTGTCCTTCCATCAGTCTCTCTGTAAGCTTGTCCGGTTGCATCTGTCATGTCTTTAACTATTTCATTTTATGCGTCTATTTGACTTTACGCTTGTGGGTTGGATAGTCTGTCTGTCTGTGATACTCGCCTTTGTCGCGAATCGAGACTGGCCACATCTTTGAATAGCTATGTCATACTAAGATTGACCAAAAAGTTCTGAGCCCCACCTAGAAGACATCACTATAGATCCTACTCCCTCCCCTTCTTTGACTTCATTGCTCTTACCCCTCGTACAGCGAACGTTGATTATCACCGAACCCCTACCATTTAAAGGCGACCGTCGATTTTTAGTTTCGCCTGTTGGTGACGACCCGGGAGAAGCTCACGTCGATCTTGTGCGGCTGCCCTCAAAGTAGAGGGAGCTTCAGTCTTCAAGGGGAAATGATGAGATGGCCGCCATCGAGGCACATGGCGAGGGCTTAGCATGGACAGCAGTGGCCGTATGCTTAATCCTTATGTTAGTTAACGCAGTGCGGTAACCACGGGAAACTCACAAAACATCAGTATTGTTCACTGTAGTTAATGCAATGTGTTAATTAACGTATGGATTATGCTTTCGGCCACATGTGTCTATCGTTAGTCAACTTTTGATCTTCCTTGACAGTTGGAAGTTGCCTCTATCTGCTTTCGGGGCGTCCACCCCTACAGGTCATTTTTGATGCTTTGGTGCCTTGTCTATATTATCAAGCTTCTATATTTGATTAAGACGGTGGGATACGTTTCAGCGCCATTTTGTTACAAACGAGCGCCAAAATGCGTTACGAATGAGCGCCACATTTCAGTAGATTTCAAATAGGTACGTTACAATCTAGCGCCTATATTTCTGCTTTGACTATAATAAGAGATTGTGAGCGTATACTCTGTTTTGGCCTATTAAGACGTTTCATCTCTTCAACCAGTATCTCGACCCCTTAGTGTGTTATCTTTTCTGTACATGCAGCTGTCGTGCACCAGATAACTTTTTTCTTTTCTTTGTTTTTGTGTGTGTGAACCCTACCATATTTTTTTTTTACTTTGCTGTGTCAAAAGATACAATTATACACATACCCTTTATCGTTTATATATTGGCAACTTGGCAAACATGCTTTCTCTCTTTCGTACACACTACCTCGGCCACAGACTTCAAGTCTGGCTTGACAGTGCAAAATGATATATTATGGGTCGTCGTGTTTTTGTTGCCAATGTGAGTCGCCGAATCAGGGAAAATAAATTTACAAGGAAAAAAAAAATCCAGTCCTTCTACGACTATTAAGTAATCCCGATCCTGAAACGAAACGAAACTTAGCTAGCGGATGACGTAATCATAATCTGCGTACGCTGGTGTCTAACAACTGATGTCATCGCTAATGACACCTGTTCTAAGATCATCACCTCTGGGGGAGATGAATGCACCATTCAGCACGTTGGTGTGTAATATTGCATAGAAATCCAATGCACTAATGGAAATAAGTTTCACACCATGTTTCGTATATTACAACACCTGGAAATTGATGGTGGCTCCCCTTACAAACGATACCCTACTACTGTCAAGGTAATGTAGTGCAACGGCGAGCAACTCCAAACTCTCTGGCGCATTCAATCCAATATTAATTTCAATTTATTTATTTGAACACAGATTACAGACTGGCAACATATGGGCACTCAGACATAATATGTACCCATGGCAGAAACATACGCAGACAAAATAACATTAGTACATGTAGACTAAACGAGGAAATACGAGATAAAATCCAATACAGCAGTGTTATTCAGTTTGTGTGGTACATGCAACTTATTGAGTAGATAAGTAGTATCGATGGAAAAATGTTACAGCCAAGATATATTGAAGACAAGATACGATCTTAAGAAGACTAGCAAGATTCAAGAGTGAGCGTTTACTTTGACTAGAGAATCGTTCGTGAGCTTTTAGAATATTTAGGGTGTTGGCATGGCCTTTTATAGGTTTGCATCTTCTAGATATACATTTTTTGGCATTAAACCAGGGCATGGAACACGTCTCAGACCAAAATTACGATGCCTGTAAAGGCGTCCACCGATCCTTAGCGTTAATCCTCAAACTGCCTCAATCAGCAAACCATGGTTACATACTGTCTCAATCAGCAAACAATGGTTACATACTGTCTCGATCAGCAAACCATGGTTACATACTGTCTCAATCAGCAAACCATGGTTACATACTGTCTCGATCAGCAAACCACGGTTACATACTGTCTCAATCAGCAAACCATGGTTACATATTGTCTCAGTCAGCAAACCATGGTTACATACTGTCTCGATCAGCGAACCATGGTTACATACTGTCTCAATCAGCAAACCATGGTTACATACTGTCTCAATCAGCAAAACATGGTTACATACTGTCTCAATCAGCAATCCATGGTTACATACTGTCTCAGTCCGCAAACCATGGTTACATACTGTCTCAGTCAGCAAACCATGGTTACATATTTGTCTCAATCAGCAAACCATGGTTACATACTGTCTTAGTCAGCAAACCATGGTTACATGTTCGTATACGGCCAGTTGCAAATATTCAAATGTATAGTAAAATAAAAAGGTGAAAGCGTTTTTCAATATTTTATAGAAGAAGTATTTGTCTACTTCTGAAATTTGGTTGTGCCATGTTTGGATGTGCTGATCTTTTACTCTTCGTTTTGTTTTATTATTCAGGATGTCAACATATCATAGTGGCTTTCTTGGGGAGGCCATGAACTTTTTGGTCACACAAGTATTCATCTGCTTCTGAAATAGGTCTCTAGAAAAATTCTATGAGGTGGAAATGTAGTGAACAGCTATATCAGCTTGTTAGAGTAACACATAGCAGAAAAACAGCTAAACTGAAAGTGTCACACCATTTTGTTAATGGACTTGGTAAGTGGGAAGACACATGGAATAACACAAAATATTATCTATTTTCAACTGTTGACTCAACCCAAAGCCATTGATGCCAACAGGGACACTGAAATTCGCGACGGCTGCAGTTGAATGAATGAATGAATGAATGCTGTTGAACTTATTATCATCATGAAATCACTGGAAATGGCAAGCAGCTGGAGAAAGGGATGGTTCCTGTTTATGATCGAAGTCCAACTTTCGTCCCAAAGTGACAAATAATCGCCTTTTGCTATTTCTTCTCTTGTGACCTGTTCATGTTATTCTATACAATATAAGCTAAATGAGATGAAAATAATAATATTCACAGCAGTGTTTTTCCATGTTCCCAATAGCCCAAGATCTTGATGCGCGCCATGAAGAAGGTCATGCCAAGGTCATTAGTGCTCAAGGCCGATGAACGAGGGCAGAAGGCTTTGGATAGATACCAGAGCCATGCCAAGAAACGCCGGAGAGGAAGGCCCATGCATCATCGATTCTACTAGGACACGATGCCTGAAAACATCTATTTTGTAGAATATTGTATATCAACCGTGGATGACTTAACTTAAATTGTAGTTTTATATATATACATGTATATTGTTGTACAGTGTATACCTTACTTCCTGCCAGTTGTAGTGTAGCTGTGAGCGTAACTGCTGGTTGTGGAGATATTTCTGTAAGGGGACAGACTTCCCTTTAATTGTAGATTGTAGTGCATTAGTGAGGTGTGTATTGCCCTTTTCGAATTAATTACATTTTACATGCTCCATTGCGCACCAAAGTGCGGAATAGTGCCCTTGTTATTTTTGGTGTGGGTGTTGATCTTAGGAAAAATACATCTCAACACAGAATTTTTGCTTCATTACTAGAATTTTACATAAGTATTTAAGACACATTAATGCACTTAATGACAAAGAGGTCTAATTTTTCTAAGTTGACTTCTCATTCTCTCTCTCATTCTCTCTCTCTCTCTCTCTCTCTCTCTCTCTCTCTCTCTCTCTCTCTCTCTCTCTTAGAGACAGCCAAACCCCTTCATTCCTCGCTGGTATTCTGGAAATACAAAAGAATCTGTCATCATGTGCATCAATGTATCTCAGAAACGTGTAAAAATCTGGTCATGAGGTAAAAATTATATTCCATAATGAAGTGTTCCTAAGATCAACACCCAGAAGAGATAAAAGCGCACTATACAGCACATTGATGCGCAATTTTGAATGCAAAATGCACTGAATTAGACAAGGGCAGTGCACACTTCAGTGATACATGATACTCTACAATAGAATGGTAGTCTACCCTCTAAAAATGTGACAAGAATAAACTGCAGGTTGTGCTGACAGCTGAAGTAAGCCGTGGAACGAGATGCTGCCACACAGGCTGGAGAAGAACTAGCTGAATCTTCTCCGGGTTGTTTGAAAATCAAATGTGAATTAATAAAATTCCATTTACCTGCCGCAAGATCCTTTAGGCGGAAGACAATTTACTGTTAAGGGGTGGCACTAAACTTTCCCAGAGACAGTGATACACACATCATGGTGTGCAATTTATGCCCATGGGTGCATTGAAATGTCTATGCAAAATTGCACACCAAAGTGCTGAATGGTGCATTCTTCTCCCTCAAGGATGCTGATCTTAGGACAACTGCCATTTGCAACAGCATTAGTTGTTTGAAATTAGACTTCACTCATGTCTCTTAGGTATCTGGATGCGTGATCCTATAGATGTTTTCTAGGATTTTCTGTCTTGATGCACACCTATGAGGAACTCGTAATATACTTTGATATGAACATGAAATAACCGTATATCTATATAAGAAATCTGAAAACGCCTCTGTAGGATCATGCATCAAGGTGTCTAAGAAACACAGATGAAATGTGGTATCAAACAAGTGGCGTTATCCCAAACGACAACTGTCCTAAAATTGTCATGCTTGAGGGAGAAAAATGCACCATTCAGCACTTTGCTAATGTGCAGTTTTGCAAAGAAATCCAGTGAACTCATGGGGACAATTGCACACCACCATTTTATGTGTATTACAACTTCTGTTTAGGGTAGTACCTCACCTTAAGGCCTGACTTAACTTTTGAATTACTTTTGAACTTGTTTCCTTTTTCTCCTCGTTATAACTTTAGGACTAAAAACAGCTCCCGCAGCTGATTCGGGTATCTTAATTCTCTGTGCTGACTACACTGACTTAAGAACTGAAAATGTTCTACTTCTTGCTGTGAAAACTGGACGATAATGCTTATTATAAGAATATTAGATTGCGATGAACAATCAGAACATTATATGAAAAGAATAAAATACATAGTTGTTGTTGTTGTTTTTTAATTTGTTTGTTTTGATAAAATGGAGGAAACTGCTGAATCCATTATTATCCCTCCGAGATGCAATTTATGATCTGGATTACGAACACGTGACAGTTTCGAAAAATAGAGGGATGGATAGTGGCAAGGTTCAAGATCTTGACTTCTGAATTAACAACACGCAACCATTTTCAGAAGTTAATAGGTTGGGCAAAGTTGAAGTTGCTATATTTCTCATTATTTTCGAGTATGTGTAAAATCAAAGGAGTTAAGGCATGGATGCAATGAATAAGCTGTTACACTGAAGTCGGGAAGAATGTTTTTAGTTACTGACTAGATAAAATACCACACTATGAAATCGCCATGACTTTAGGAACTTTCATCGTACACTGACTGATCACATTTGTAGCTATTAAACAAAAGATATATAAATAAAGTCAAAATTAACCAACAAACAGGTCAATTTCTTGGGTATTTTTTACGTCCCGTTTGTAACGTTTACCCTTTGCTACTTATGCATTGTCTTTTCCTCGACATTATAGAAAGAATATTTACTCCTCGTTTCTTCTGGCAAGCTTGTTGAAATGTTGAGTTACCGGCAGTTTATGAAAGCATTTATGAAACTGAAAATGGTGACACTACACTGTCCTAAAGGCTTTTGTGCTGACAATGTAGATAATGCACAACCTATCACCATAACTGGAGTTTCCATGCAAAATTGCACATCATGGTGCTGAATGGAGCATACCGCCTAAATGTGTTGCTAGTTTCTCATAAATCTGCATTATGACGGAAAATCCGAAAATCTCTCTATTGGATCATGCATAAATTAAATATATTTTAGAGACGTGGATGAAAAGATTAATCTGGTGTCAAACAACAATTAGTGCTATTGCATAATATGATAGTTGTCTTAGGATCATCATCATCATTCTTTAGGAAGACTTATGCACCACTCAGCGCTTTGGTGTGCAACTCACCATAAAAATTCAAGACACACATGATGATAAGTTGCACACCACATTATGTGCATTGCCACCTCTCTGGTAGGGTAGTGTCTTTCCCTCAACTTTTCTAACACTGTGCTCACCAATTTCGACCAACGTCGAATTTCAGCATGACTCCTTTACCATTATTTTCTATGACTGGCGAAGTTTGACAGAAGGTTAAACGATGGAAGTATTGAAATATTAACACTATAAACAAGTTTCCTACGCAGGTCATTTCTGTGTCGAGTTTGTCAGTCGTCGTAATAGTAATTTCTGAGTCTTGAGGATTGAATTCCTGTTCATTCATTTGCAAATGGCTTCCACTATAAATTGAATTCTTTCAGACTCCATGCAAGTTTGCAGGTCTGAGATGAAAATTGCTCGCAATTAAAGTTAACGATGTCCATAAGGGTAGATCACCTGCGGGTTAAAAATTAAATAAGTCTACATCAAGACGCAGGGACCCTTTACTCTACAGCAGACCAAGGAAGACATCATTACCCTTCCCTAGACATTGTGATACAGACACCATAGTGCAGTCACTACCAGCATCGATGTGTCTATTTATGCAAGATCGCACACAAACATGATGTTTTTGAGCATTTTTTTCTCTCTCAAGTGGTGATGATCTCAAAGCAACTGTCCTTTGCCATTTAACATAAGATTTCCGCCACATATCTTTACTGTCTTTTTGCATGTTACTATATCTCTCTTAAATACTTATATGTGCGTTCATAGTCATACATGGGCTTTTTTTCTGAACTTTCTGTTTCGACAAGGCGTCATGTCCCTTTTGTGCAAGATGTGTTGTCAAATCTTCGTGATTGTTATGTCCACATTGGAAATCCAGAAAAGTTAACGTGTTAACTTGCACGAAGGTATCTAAGAAATATGAGCGAAATCTGGGATGCGTATTTTGCTGTGCGCGTTAGCCGCGAGCGGAAATGTGCGCAGCTTCCAAGCGCTAGTTAGAAAATTGGAAACTTTTGCGTACACCGAAAGTAGGAGCTCGGCAAAATGGAGGCCTCAAATACTGTTTCAAATTTGTAAGTCAAACTTTTCATCACCGACCTTATGCCGGAACAGGGTAGTAAGATTCAGCATTGGTTTATACCAGTGTAAGTTCAAAATCTATGATAAAAATATATATATATATAACCACCATTAACCATACTTGACCAGCATAGCAAACATCCCTTCAGGAATGCAGTTTGACAGGGTAAAACTGCTAACATTAACAGCGCAATTTCTGCCATCATGAAATGTGTGGTAGTGCACGCATCAGATTATATTATTGAGCAACAGTTAAAAACAGTGAATCTTAACGCGTCTCCTCTGGACTGATTTCCAAGAAACAAGGAACGAGTGAGGAGCATTTTTTTTTTTCAGTCGGGCCCGCGCGTGAAAGGCGTCTTGCAATTGCATGGTCCGAGAGTGAGCACTGATTGTGACTGGTCGGCCGGCGAACGGGCGCGCAGCCAAGCTTCCTTAGAGGGGTGACAAAGTGAGCGAGAGTCCCCTAGCCCTAACATTGTCTCGCGAGGCCTGCACGCGGCACACCTCGCCAACAACATTGGATAGCGCTCTCCAACTACCTGCAAGATAACAGTGAAAATTGTCTCGGCGCCAGGAATACATTACTACATATTTTCTTCATTATTTGTTCCTAAATCACTTTGAAAATAAGATCGTATCCCAGGAGATTTTGATTTGAGTAGTTGCTTTTGCACCATCTATAACAAGACTTCTACTTTGCCTACCTGTTCGTGGGTGTATCTAGGCCATTGCACCGTCAGCAGGTAAATTGAAACAGTTGTGTGTTTATTTATTGTTGTTGTTGTTGTTTATATTTCTTTGTTTTTCTCCCCATATCTATTGTCCTTGTGATACTATTATTTTGTCTGCAATCCCGCTCTATGAATATGACCCTAGATGACTACATTACGGGTTTATCCGTTAATATGGCGCTCAGCGTTTTTTTACAACTGCATGGCTTCTTAAACAAAAGGAAATCGGAATTCAAAATTATGAAGCGACTTGTAAACTTGCCAAACAGGACGGAAACAAAAAACTGAAATACTTACAATTAAACCAACACGTTTTTTTAGACACCACTGTAGGCAAAAATACAGTTGGATACCAATTTGTCCTCGTTCGTAATTTGAAGTACTATAGTCCGCCAATTCGCAAACACGTGATAGTAATGTGACATGTCCTTCCCCCTGCTCATAATATTACAGTCTGTACCCACGTTCTCTGAACAGGACTGCAGGTTACAAAACTGCCCTTTCAGAAATTCATGTACTTTGTAATAAGACTGCTTAGATCCAGAAAATGATCTTCTAACTAACGAGCTATGCCATGTTCCTGTTCCTTTGACATAGTCCCACTGAAATGATTTTATCTTGCATTTTCCCATTACCACCATTATTGAACAGGGTTTCTGAGTCGTTCTAAAGTCACATATTGAGGACTGATCATCAAAATTTACTGTTGCTGTCTCTGAAATTTACGTCCAAACTGTTGTCCATTTGTCTGAAAGGAATAGCTACAATTTTGGCACTGGCACGACAACAAATCTTCTGTGAAATTTTAAAAACTCATTCTATGGTTTCTTTGAAGGGGGAAGCGAGAGAGAAAGGCCCAAAGAAGTCCTGGGAGAAACATGGTACCTCTTTAACAAAAATAATCAACTCAGAAACCTCCCATGATCGTTTGTATGCTTTCATCAAATTTAAACGTTCATTTTCTTCTAGACCAAGGGCCAATGAACAATATCTCAGTAACAGTTTGTGACATAATAACAATAAGTACATTTGCAAATAATTATCATAACACTTATACAGCTTTAACAGAAAAACAGACCGAATAGCAGACAGACAGACTAGCTGACAGAAGACTTGTGGTTTGCTTATAAAATGTTACTTATGAACTTGAACATAAGGTGCGCTTTGAAAATTCACCTTTCCGAAAATCTAAAACAACTTAAAAAAATAGAAAAAAGCTTACCCAGTCCCTAAATTAGGTCAGCCTATGTCCACTTTTTATCTACTTGGGCAGCTCTATTTTCCAATCACAACATTGCTTATCAACAACTATACTTGTACTTGTAAGTATTACCTAGCCAATACCACACATTCGTGCCTCTCACTCTGACATTATGACAAAATCGGGATAGCTTGGCCTGGCTAGCTGATCCGAAAAGGTCAATAATTCTGGATTGGTCCCTTTAAGGAGAGGCACTATCCTTTTCCAGAGATTTTGTAACGCATGTAACATGGCATGCAGCTGATCACCACGAATGCAATAGATTCCTTGGTAAACATGCACACTAAAGTGCTGAATGGTGCATTTTTCTTCTTCAAGGGTGATGATCCTAGGACGACTTTCATTTGCAATGATCCCAGTTGTTCGGCACCAGATTTCACCTACGTCTCTTAGACAACTTTATGCATGATCGTATGGAGGTGTTTGCCGATTTTCTGTCTAAATATAAAGGTATTCTATTTAATATTAAAGGGTGTTGCCAGTTTCTGATAATTCTGCATCAAGAAAGAGATTCCAAAAAAGCTCCATACGAGCATGCATAAAGATATCTATGAGGCGTGGGTAAAAGCTAGTGTCAAATAGCTAGTGCCATCGCTATTGACACTTGTTCTAAGATCATCACCTCTGAGGGAGAAGAAGGCACCATTCAGCATTTTGGTGTGTAATATTTCATAGAAATTCAATGTACTAATGGAAATAAGTTTCACACCATGGTATGTTCATAACAGTCTCTTGTAATGGGGAGTGCCTGTCCTTAAGATTCGAAGTCATTAAGTCTTTCTGGATAGTGTGAAAAAGCCCTTTCATATCTTGGTGAAAGTGCCTTTTCTGTAGGTGGTCCTAAACTGTGGAATAACATCAGTATTGAGACAAGAAAGAGTGATAACATCATGATTTTTTATTTTTTAAAGTAAAAACAGAATTATTTAAACTGGCATATGATTTTCAGTTGTCGGTGATCATTCACATGAAGCAGTAATGAAAGTGTTTTTATTCTTGCGCGGTTGGGTGTGAATGCCTGTTGTGAGTAAGTGATGTGTATGAATGTGAGGTTTGCTTATAGAAGTGAAAGGATGTAATTAATATCTAAATCTCGAGTGTGTTTAGCAGCGCCATAGAGTGCTTTTCTCGGGTGAATATGTGCGCTATAGAAAGTAATTATTATTATTATTATTATTATTATTATTATGCAATTTCTTCGAGTATATCTGATATTCAAACGTCTGTGACAAAGCACAGTGGATAGACTAGATCTAGGTACTATTATTATCCGATAATACTGAGCTTGTAAACCGACAAACAAATGGATGTAAAGTTGCATAAAGCGGACAGAGGCTATTACTATCTTGTTGTATCGGAGGTAGTATGACCGCGCGAATATCTTTTGAGTAACTTCTATAGAAACCAAACTGAAGACTGTCAAGTCTGGATGCTTTTGAGTTAGATCCTCCGTCTGAGCAGTTTACTTTGTCATATCCTTGGGAAAGACACTTTACTCCCATTTCTTGATATGATTTAGATTGTGAATGCGTATGTGGCTTTTTTTTTTGGGGGGGGGGGGGGNAGTCAAAAAGAGGAGGGGGTCAATGGGCTGCACCGCAGTGACTACCAATGATTTTGTTATATGCAGTAGGCCTTCTTCATTTCCAGTGTTGTTCTGTTCTGTCGATGAAGTTCAACGTTCTAGTTCTATGTGTGTGTATCATGAATGAGATCTACGGCACGATATGACATTGCGAAATAACCTTCCCTACGAGTAAAAAACGACATAAAACAAAAATAGTAAGGTTTTTTTTTTGTTTGTTTGTTTTTATTTTCACTAGACTAACACAGTAAGAGCGTGAAACTTGTAAATGAACGGATAGCGTGGGGTAGTAATGTAATACTAAATAGGCAAAATGTATCGGTATGTTATTATCATTGAAAAACAAGGAGCCGGTAAAAATCAAATATATTTTTTTATTATGGGATGCACTCGTTAAAGTTGTCAAGTGAAGGAAAAAAAAAGTAGTGATTTAGAGGAACGATAATAATAGTTAATTCGACTGGTTAGACTTTCCGCTTAAAAGATATAATCATAAGTGAGAGCTTGCGCAATAACGATGGGATCTCTTACTATCATAAGAAGTGCATTCACTCTGCATGTTGAACGCTCCTTAGGGTGCGTTCAACACCAATGCATTGATGTCGTAAGAATTACATTAACTACGCCTGTTGAACGCTCTTTAATGTCATGAATGCATTGGTGCTAAATGCACCCTAAGGAGCTTTCAACGGGCATAGTTAATTAGAGGAATTCTTATGATGGTAAGAGACCCCATCGTTAATGCGCAAACTCTCAAATATCTACACACCTCCCACCCCTTCCCCTTACACGCTCTTTCGTGTTTTTCAAGTGCTGGTGGTATCACATTACTATGGACTCATTAGCCTGTACGTAGTTTTGTTCGAGTTAGAGTTTTAGGGTACTTCAGCACGGTTTTGGCTATACTGATCTATTGTACTTAGGAATAGGTCATTACATAGGAACTAAGTCTTAGACGTATTGTACGTCGGATGCAACACGGTAGTCGGGCTTTCTGATCGTACATATACATCAAGTGTTGTCTGGACCAAACGGTTAGGACATCTATAGGCCTATATTGGCGCCATACTTAGCGAAGGGTGATTATGAAAGCTGCACTACATCAGCGGCAACAGCAGCAGCAACATCACCACCACACCGCCCCCTACTAACAAAGCACAACAAAAAATATGAAATAAGCAACAATCCGAATTTCTTGGTATAATTTTTATAAAGCATACCAGTAGCACAAGCCGCAACAACAACCATTGCGTCATTACCACCAGCATGAACACCAACATAGAGATCATAAGAGTATACGTCAGCTATAGATATGAAATATCAACATCAGCAATAGAACATTCACATCAACCATAATATATAATATCAGAAATAAAATACGAGCATCAACACAACAGCACTGGTATCAACAAAAGAACACACCATTAACAACAGAGCATCGTTATTATTAAGAACACTACATCAATAACACAGCTCCCAATCACAACTTACTCATAAACCAGGAGATCCCATTAAGAGAATAAGAGAAAATCGACTTTAACTGTCTCACTAACACGAATGACAGTCAAGTGTACCCTGCTTAATCACATTCCGATTAAACAATTGCAGTGCATAATCACACCATTAACAAGATAAGTAAGTAAGTGTAAGTATACATTTACTTCATTTAGTGAGCCACGGATAATCATCATCAATAAGATATTACAACTACTTTTATTGCAGAAAACTTGTGTCTAAGCGGCAATAAAAGAAATCAATTACGATCACAACTGAGAAGGATCTTGGTTTTCTTAGCCTGCTGGCCATTGAATATTTAATACGTTTTCTGCAATGCGCGTTTGTGTGAGACTTGCCCGAGATACATATTGTGTCTGTCATATTGTGTCTGTCATATTGTGTCTGTCATATTGAAACATTTTATTGTTCGAAACGCTGTTGACACAGGGCAGAAACAAATGCTGGACACGTACAGTAAGAACTCACAAACTCATATGTTTACTTTTAGGGATGGACATTGAAAGTGACGCAAATCTGATAAGCGTGATTTGGTTGTTGCGCGTTAGTCACGATGAGAATGTGAACGCATTTTGTTAGAAATGTGGCGTCTTTTTGCGAAGATAGGAAGTAATCGCTGGGAAACAACGGCGGCAACCATCTACGGTTTCAAATTTGTTAGTGGAACTTTATATTATTATATCACTGGGCTTGAGTCGGGGGCACAGAGCACATCCCATAGATGAGGAAGGGTAGAGGACAGTAAGGTATTTTATATTGACTAAAAAGATATAGACAAAAATGCAAGAAATGGTCCTCTCTAAATCTTTAATCGTGAAAGTTCAAAACCTTTTCTTCAAAATCAGTTGGTACATCGCCGGCAAGTTCCTTAAGTTGTACCAGATGTCTGAGGGATTTTTTTTTTTTGTTGCTAATGATGTTTGGATGAGATAGTGGTAGTAAACTTTGGGTTTCAGTTGGACAGAGGGGAGGGGGTGTTCTTGTGACTATACTAGAATAAATAGACATTTTGGCTAACAGGATTATCATCAGATTACAAATTTTATCAGTCTTGAATGTCTTAGAGACACCGAATAGTCCCAAGGACCGTCTGAAGGAAATCATGAGGTAAATAAACTTAATGTAAAAAGCTATAGCAAGGGACTGGAGCGTTACAGTAAGAAGATCCGGAAATCGCAATCGTAAACGTGAGGTTCGAGTCAGTTCATAATAACAATAGTCCAATTTAAGAGGACCACTTCAGGCTATTGTTTCATTATTTATTATTTTCAGATCCACAGAGGACAAAACAAATCAGTAAGTTCATCTGAAGACCTTTACATTTCACAAAGAAGAACTCAGAAAGATTTTACGTTAGTTTCAGAATAAATGAGAGTTCTCCAAATACTTGAAAACGAAAAGTATCTGTAAATAGGCATGGACTCTTGCGCATGTTTTTCGTTGGTGTGAACTGACCCATCTGAAAAAGCTCTTTGAGAGCACTCGAAGAGCTTTTTTCATACATGTTGGTTTACATACAGAACGCAGAGGCCAGCCAACGTCCGCTATTGAAGGTAATTCCCTGCCCTCTTTACCAATCGGAACGCTTGTTTTCCGATATCATATTATAATAATGGAGCTTGGGCCCAGCATTGTTACCGCAAAAGGTTTTTTTGATACGCAACGTAGAGGAATGAAACCTTGCAAATGTATGTAAAATGTTCCAAACCTGTACGTAGTCTAAACATTTTTATTCCTAAAAGGTATATTTTTTATTCAGAAATTGAATCATAATTTATCATCTATCAATTACTATCATCTATCTAAATTACTTCCGTCAAATCCGCCATTTCCGTCTCATACCGGAACTGCCATTCTCAGATCGCACGACATTAAATTGATGACCACGACTTGCATTCTCAGATCGCGCGTCATGTGGTGTGGTGAAGCTTTGCTCATTTGTGCGAACCGGACGTAAGCATTGTTTTAGCTACGGTAAGCTGGAAGGAAGATGTTGTAGCGGGTAGCATTTTTGTCAGCATGTGAGTGCCAGTCAATGCCATGCCATGCCACCCTCTTCTCATAAATGTACTTAGTGTTCCTCATAAATCTATTTCAAATACTCTTATTTTCATCCCCGCTTTCCTTTCCGTTCGTAAAACAGGTAACCTGCTAATATAAAATATAACAATACTACAACACCATTCACGCTTTCGACTCTCGAGGTCATAGCAAATATGGGAAATTTTGCTCTGGCTGGCTGATTCCAAAAGGTGAAATGAAGAGCCCAGCATCATCTTGCCTCACTCACACTATAGCATTTCCCGTCCTACGCTACCGTTGTCTCCAAAATTTTAGAAACCTTGTGACTACTTTTTCCTCATCTAGATGTGGTCCATAGCAAGAGTGTCTTATGTACTTAATCTAAGGCAATAGATAGGGAGAAAAAGGCATCTCATCGCTGAACATAATATGTGAATCATAACGAAATAAAACGAACTCATTAATTACTACAATATAACTATACTAATTATCATCATCATCAAACTCATCATCACCATCATCATAATCACCATCATAATCATCATCATCATCATCATCATCATCTGTACCATCATCATTAGCAGCAACAAAAACATCACTATCGGTGCCTAGTCTTCCAGTTACGAGGAGAGATCATTAACTGTTAGGCCAAACGAATCTCGTGGTTGATTATGAAGGCAAGATGTCCTCAAGGCCTGGTTTAAAAAGGCTGTACTTTTGGCTAAGGCTGCGGAATGATATTTTTTTCTTTCTTTTTAAATTTTGTTTCGCTAATTGGAGATAGGAGGAGGTGG
>JAWQUT010000369.1:501174-508674 GCA_033807755.1 Ellobium chinense | reverse complement strand
AACGAAAGATCTATAAAGTATCTCTGATTACTGAGATCAGCCATTGTTGAGGTCCGGCACGTAGTGAACTCTATAATCCCAAATATATCAGGCAGCAGCTTGAACTCATGCCTTGCTTTATATATTATATTATATTATACAAGACTAACACCCCTTTTTACAAATGGACAGGCAGGCAACGCACCAGCGGCGAAAGAATCCTAACGCACCGAAAGGAATCATAGACGAATGCATTAGACTGCGGGAAAAAGTTGGACGATTGGCGAATCGGGCGGATTGAAAAGATCTATCGGAGATTGTATTTCGTTGCTATACACATTCTTTTTTTTTTTAAAGGGTAAATAAATAAAGTGGACTGATGTGTATAGCTACTTTTTGTGTATTTGACTATGAATTTAGGTGAAAACCGCATGTTTTTACGTTACGTAGTTCTCAAGAAATTTGTGACACAAATTTGGCTGAAGCGTTTTATTAATATAGATTATATTATATTATAGTATAGTATAGTATAGTATAGTATAGTATAGTATAGTATAGTATAGTATAGTATAGTATAGTATAGTATAAAACCCTAATTTATAAATGTGATGTAAATTGGAAACTGGTATGAGAATGAACAAGATTGAGATAGACGTAGCATCAATAGAAGCAGGAGAAGAGGGAGATAGATGGAAGTTCAATATAATGTTGGTTATTGTGGATGTCAGTAGATGTAAAGGATTGGATAATTGGTGTGTTCTTTCAGAGTTAAATAAATGGTACTACTTGAGATGTCCCTGTCCTCTCTGGTAAGCGTTTGTGGAAAGTTATATAGACAAATTATTATTTTTTTCCTTTGATAAGTAATTCTTTATCTTTTATCAGCTATGTATTTATTGTGTATTTCTGGTATATATTGTTCTTTTGTAATTAATCAATGTGTTGCATTTGAATTGGTTTGTTTTAGGTCACGCGTGATAGCGATTTTGAACTAGAACTATATGCCACTGTTATGGTCTTAAGTTCTTGTCCTCGTACATAAAATTCTACCCCATCAGTAGAACAGAATTTCTAAGTCATATACTACCCCTAATATTAACACGGTGGCTATTTATTTAATTTTGTGATTGGATTTCAAAGATGTTACAATTTTGATGCAAAAGAAATGCGAAAGGTAAAGATTTTAAATTAACAACAAAACTGTCCTGTTCATGTGACGTAGGTGGTAAGACATATTCTAACTTTATCTTTAAGCGGACGGGGGGNGGGGGGGGCTGCCGGCCCGATCTGATATTAGAGAGCTTGCTCAATTACGATGGGACCTCTTACCATTGTATGAATTACATTTTAGTGCATCGGTACTAAAAGCATTCAACATGCAGAGTACATATATTTATTACGGTGGTAATTATCCCATCAATAATGCACAAGTTCTCGATTACTGTATTTGAAAAGTTTGCCACTAAGGAATTTTCAGAACCACTGTGAAAGATCAGTTTTGAGAAGCAAAGGCCTAAAAACCTATCACTAGCAAATATCTTGTCCTTGCTGCGGATCGAACCCAGGTCTTCTCAGCTTGCAAGTTGAACGCTGTCCCACTACACCTCAGGGACGCTAACTTTCACAGCAATTTAAACCTTACATACCAACCGCCTGGACATTCAACTCCTAGGGTTCACCCATGACCTTAACACACTTCCCAATGTTATTGCTCACATTATAACTGCAGGGAGGATGTTTCATGTTTTTACGATAGCACAGACTGAGAGAAGCTCGCATGAAAATCTACAGGGGTTCTCATGATATAATAATAAGGATACGGATAAGGATAAGGATAACTTTGTTTGTTCACAAAGGGAAATTTATCTTGTTACAGTGTGCTTACAATGCAGTTTAAGAACCTTGTATCCAGGGGTATAATCGCTTACGAAACGTCACCCTTTTGTTGCCCCAATTGATTATTCGGGTCTGATGCTGACCTTATGATGATGATGATGATGCTGATGATGATGATGAGTTGAACATGTACAACATGTCGACATGTACAACCCTATACTATATAAAGAAGGCATTACGGCATGTCGGGATGGCCTTTCCCAATTCAGCCAATTTACCAAATCCCAAATCAATTTAATATGTGAACTGATCTCCATAGTGCTAACCAATAACTGCTTCATATTCCAGGATGTCTTCCACAAACAACTCCAGGGTACTGCCATGGGCACCCCCTTTGCTCCAGCTTACGCTAACCTATTTATGCATTATACGTGGAAACATAACATGGATAACTAAAACCTGACCAAGCCCCTATGGCTGAAACGCTACATTGATAATATCTTTGCTATTTTTGACTGTGACTTGATCTCCATTCAAAACTATTTTGCCCAAATTAATTCATGTCACCAATCCACCAAGTTCACAGTGTCCAGCCTGTCACACACTGTGTCGTTTTTAGATGTACAAATCACAATCTCAGACGGCAGTCTACACATTGATCTTCACTGCAAAAGTACTGACTCTCACAGATATCTGTCCCCTACTTCCAACCATCCACACCACACGTTCAAATCAATCGTACGCAGTGGCGCCCTCCGCCTCAAAAGAATCTGTTCCGAAAACGACACTTTCCAAGTTAGGCTTCGACAGTTCCGCCACTACCTCATGAACAGCGATTACAAAAAACACGTTATTATGATGTCAGCATCAAGGAGAGACTCCCTCTTCTATCCACCAAAGCCACCCAACAAAACCAGTCCGACCGTATAGTATTTGTCGCAACCTACCACCCAAACATGCCCAACCTCAGACAGACCCACAACATTAACAAACACATTCCATAAACCTCTGATGCCATGGCCACCACATTCTCCCAGCCCCCTCTTATTGCCTTACGCAGACCAGCCAACCTTGGCAACATCCTCATCAAAACAAGACCTCACAATTCCACCCAGCCTCCTCCTCCTGCCCCTGGCAGCTACCCCTGTGATGTCCCCAGATGCCTGGTATGCAAACAAATGAGACAGTTCACACATATATTATCTAGTACAGTCACCGGTCACACACACCCAATCAAACACCACATCACCTGTTCAACTACACACGTAATCTATGCCATCACATGTACACGCTGCAAAATACAATACATTGGACAGACCAGCACCGCACTCCGCACTAGGTTCAACAACCACAAATACACCGTTCGCAAACACGATACACGTACACCCGTAGGCACACATTTCAATCTCCCAGACTATGGGGGCTCCGAGGACATGGAACTACAGAGTTTGGAGATAGCCCCCAAAAGTTGCCTTAACCAAAAAGAAAGCGAGTGGCTGTGAAGGCTGAAGTTCATCAACGCGTGCGGCGGTCTAAATATTGAAGAACCCTTTTGAACAATCTTACCCTAAGAATTTAATGTCCGTCATACCCCACTACATTGTGTTCCCCCTTATGTGCATCTTATGTATTTCACAGGTTAGCACTCGACAATTTCCAAGGTCATTTTCCAGGTGTCATTAGACTTCTGTTCTCGCCGTCTCCCTTTTACCTGTCCCCGCTTAAGGTTTTTCATGCCTACCCGTTTATAACAGTGTTGAGGGGTAGAAGGGCGGTAGCTGTTGAGTCGTGAGAATGCGTTGAAGTATGAGTCTTGGTTGGGTGTGAGGTTAGGAGAGTGCCTTTACTTAGAAAGAACCGGCCAGGTCTTGGGAAGACCGTTACCAGTGTCCCACATACACACCCCTTTTTTTTTCTCCCGCCGCTACTTTTGTTTTCGGAGGTGCTCAGTGACTTATTCACAATCTCTTCTTCTCCCTAGTTTCTTAGTTACATTTTGAAGTGTCTCATTACAAAAACTGTTTGCAAGTGCGTGTTTTTTAAATAATGACGATGATGATGCTGATGATAATAATAGTAATAATAATGCGGTTTCATAAGTCTCTTATCCAGGCTGACATCTCCTTACGCGACTTCACACTATTATTACCCCAGCAGGCTGTATCACTCTAAGACTTTCCCAACTCTCTGGGAAGCATAAAGTGCCGCTTCATTTGACTGGCGCTGATCACTAGCATTCTGACAATATTTTTCACTGCCTATAACAAGGTATCCATTCTACAGACGAGGTGGACTGAGGAAAATGTGAATGAGATCATTTCTCATAGTATCTACAACACGAGCGTGATCGGGAATCGAACCTACGACCTTTAGATCTTGAGTTTCTACGCCGGAACCATTCGGTTACACTGCTCCGCAACATGAGAAGTTTTTTATATCAGAGACGAGACTTGAACTCCTGTCTTGCCGTCGATAAGTATGTGCTTTTAAAACAACGCGAATAATCCAACAGGAGGAACCCATGGCTAGTGTGACTCGAACACGGGGCCATCCATACTAGGAGACACATGCTCTGCGTCACGGCCACCATGCTGGTCCTAATTACTCTGATCATATCATCTTACATTTTATGATTAATAAGAACTATTATATTACTATTGGACCGCATGGAATGTTATATAACATGATATCATGCTGCCAAATAATTAGTAGCATGCTGATTTCTGTATAATTTTTCCTTTCAATGTGTGATATAATATTCAAGCTGTTGTCTGACAAAGCGATATTACCCTAATGGCTGTTACCGTCAAGGCCGTGACTACCTCACCCTCATCCACCAAGCTTTTGCGCAAAAAAAACAAAAAACATTTGAGNNGGGGGGGGGGGGGGGGGGGCTGGGTGTGATGCTAGTAACGGCGCTGGTTCCAGGTGCATTTCATTAAATACAATACTAGTTACAGATATAGCTAGTATAATCGGGGCGTTGCTTAAAGCCAGGATTATACACTTTTATATCAAAGCACGTGCAGCATTCTGCTAATCGCACTCACGATGGAAAAGTATACCACTGTACCCACCCAACAACGGAGATATGGACACATCTGGTTAAGCAACACCTGTTTAACTGCACGTTTATGTAGTTCAGTGGCAACAACATTGGGACAGAAAAAAACACCCAAAGATCATTCGAGATGCTACGCCCTGTCGCCATTCCGCTTAACTGCATTAGTCTATACAAAGGTCAACAGAAACCGTTTAATCGCACCATTATTTTTACTGAATGGCAGGAATTCTGGAATAAAGGCTATTTTTCTCTCCTCGTTTTTGTTCAGTATCAGTTGAAATGCTATGCCAGTCACCTTTCTGCCCAACATTGTCTCTCTTACAAATAATATATTATAGTCTATTTATATGGAGAATAGTCGGTCACAAAGAGCCATCCATGCATATTAACTTAATCACATGACATCTCAGAGAAACAAATCTGCCCTTTCAAAACACTTATTTATCCTATCGCAAAGCTGCTTTGTTGTTGTTGTTGTTGTTGTTGTTTTGTTTTTTTTAAAGATTTATTCACGTTCCGATTACCCGGAGTCGATTATAAATTCCAGGCATCTTTTAAAAGGTCAAGGTACCACCCAATTATTCGGCTAATATTTAAAATGCCCCTTCTTTGGGGCCCTGCCAGCAACTATTAGGGTGTAGAAATATGTAAACAAAGACGTCATGTACTCTAAATAAAGTATTCAATGTCAGAGTTTTAGGTACAGTTTGAGTCATCTAGATATAAAAATAGTGCGTTCGGCTTATCTACAATGTTAGCACGCGGTCAAAACTGGCCTAATGATAAATTGGGGACCAAAATCAGAATTTCAGGTGACCTTTCTTCAAAGAGATTTGTGAAAGATTTTGGGCGTTGACCTGCCTTTTTCTTCCCCTTAAAAGATCGGGCAAAAGAAGTACTTTAACCTCCATGGGAGAAATATCCCGAAATCACAGCGGTATCTCCTGAATAACACGTTTTGTTTATAGGGCCGAAAGAGGATAAAATAAAAGGTGGCAGTAACTCAGAAAAGGACGGGCGTCAGGAGCGATAACCCTCAACTAGTACCTTGCCTGTATTCCCAAGGGCCTTAACCACTGGATCGACTGATCTATTTCTCCGTCTCTGTTGTTGATAAACATTAAGATAGTCGTAACTCAAACGTGATTGTGTTTATTCCTGTGGCCTCGAAGGCTGTACACTGCACTGATGTTTACTCCAATCTGTCCCATAAACCAAGGGAAATAATCAGATTATGAAGAGCATTCAAAAGGACAGCCTAGCACTTACTTGCGCAGTAACAATGGGAACTCTCACTATCCTAAAAGCTCCATTAGTGCACCGGTGCTGAATGCACCCTTAGGAGCGTTCATTATGCAAAGTTACTTCAATTCCTACGATAAAAAAAGATCGCATCGTTAATGCTCAAGTTCTCTTCTATGAATAAAAGAGATTCTAGTGAGATTTGGTTGTAAGCTCCCATGATTCTCGAACAGTTCGCTGCCGGACCGTGTTTCCGGTTTAAGGCAAAATTTACTTTGCCTTTTAGCAACATGTCAAAGGTATCTTAAGAGGGCGTTTTGTGGACGTGAGGGGATTGAATGTGTTAAAAGGTCTGGAGCAAAACAACAACAACAAAAAAAACCCACCAACAACACATGCTATGTTGGCGACTAAATTCCTATGTCGAAAAACAAAGCGACTAGTGTAATGACCGATAACTGACCTTTAACATACAGTTTTACTCAGGACCGGCGTTATGCATACGTTCCTTGTCGTCTCTGAAGGAGAGACTCATATATGGTATGTTTATCTAGCTGTCAGTCTGTCTATGTCTGTTTGCCTGTCTGTCTGTCCATCTGTCTGATAGCTATATATGTGTGTGTGTGTGTGTGTTGTGTATATGTGTGTGTGTGTGTGTATGTGTCTGACTGGCTGTATGTCTGTCTGTCGGTCTGTATGTCTGTCTGTCTGTCTGCTAATTTTTCTGTTTTTCTGCTAGTCTGTCTGTTTTTCTGTTAAAGCTGGATGAGTGTTGCAATAATAATATTATTTGAAAATGTACATATTGTTACTATGTCACAAATTGTTACTGTTGTACTGGGATGTTGTACATTGGCCTTTGGCCTACAAGAAAATAAACTAAACTATGCTAAACATATCGCTGCTAAGCTTGGAAAGATGTATGTTTACACCATAGCATTTTTGTTTGAACCCATTAACAAGACTTAGAATGCATGGCCGGCCATATTCATGACGTAATCTCTATTCGAAGCATTATCTCGAGGCAAGTATTGTCGCTGGAGCCAATCTCACTGTGAATAATGACTCAAATACCATAAGTTTACAAAGTGATTAAGCTCCCTCCGTCCCCCCTCTTCCCCCCTGCCCCCTACCCCACAAAACAAAATGTATGCTAAGAAACGAACGCGTGCTCTAACCACTGCCCGACATTAAGAATGTAGACATAAAAGAGTTAACCAGTTTGATCAAACAAAGCCTTGAATACAGTACTGTATGTAGTTTTAAAATGTGTTTTGGTCGTGTTGTTATTCCTCAGTGGCGCAGCCAAGTCGTGCACCGCGTGTTGCCGATTATCAAAATACTACGAAATGAAGTCGCGTTGTTGTCTTTTTGTTTCG
>JAWQUT010000369.1:472573-476164 GCA_033807755.1 Ellobium chinense | reverse complement strand
TCTCTCTCTCTCTCTCTCTCTCTCTCTCTCTCTCTCTCTCTCTCTCTCTCTCTATCTCTCTCATCACGCCTTGCATATTATCCTTCTCCATCTACTCTCCTTGTCACACTGTCTTCTCTCTCAGAATATGTTGTTGTTGAAACTTTGTCACTGCTGTTACATTATCTTCTAAGGTTGTTTTCTACAAAGTTGCTCAAATGTAAATACAGGCATCGTTTTCTTGACAAATTTAAGGAAGTTCTGATGACCTTATCAGGGTTTATGAATTCCTTAAGAAATCTTAAAATATAGAATGTTAAATTTATGGGGGATTTGGCCTGTTCATGTAAACAAAATGGTTGCATATGAGCACAGTTATCATCGATCGGCATCGGTGTGAAAAGCGACGACATACGTTTACGCTGATGATCTAGCAGTTTTGAAACCGCTTGTTTACTGTACAGTTTTAATTGCCGCTTTCTCGTGTCACCTTCCCATGTATTTATTTGCCTCCAGGCAATTCACAATGTCAGTGACCCATATACTTTTTTTTTTTAATAGAAGCGTTAATAGTACCGTTTGTTCTTAAATATTCCTGCTTTCTTTTTTACTGAGTGAATGAGTGAAAAACTGGGTGACTCGCTCGCTCGCTTGCTCACACATTTACTCACTCATTCGCTCCCTGACTGTATCACTCATTTACTCACTCACTCACTCACTCACTCACTCACGTATTCACTCACTCACTTACTCATGTATTCACTCACTCACTCACTCACTCACTCACTCACTCACTCACTCACTCACTCACTCACTAACTCACGTATTCACTCACTAACTCACGTATTCACTCACTCACTCACTCACTCACTCACACACTGTGCCTCTCCATCCCCCTTCTTTCCTCCTTCCCTCCCTCACCCATATCAGACAAATGCGAGAAAGATCAAGACATCAGCATGGCAGAATCAATTCACTTCTTTACCCTAACTCCTCTCGCTATCATTAAAAAAAAAGGGCAAAACCTCCCACGTATTTTCTAAACCAACACCATATTGTACAGCGTGTGACATGACACATCCATACATGAATATCCATCTTGTCCAGTTTCCATGGCTACAACACAGGTCACGTACATCAAAGGCGAAAGAAAATTGCAATGATATTTTAGATTTTATGTTTTGTATTCATTTCTCCTCTTGCTCTTCTTTCTCCATCTGAGTTTAGAACTTGACGTTTACTTTAAACTCATGGGATGAGTGTTAGCTTGGGTGGGTGTATGTGTGTGTGAGAAAGAATTTTGAATACATTTCAGTTCCTTTTTTTTTATTTTTTAAAGGTTCTTAGAAGCAGGTAGCATTTCCTAATCTAGACGAATAAGGAAAACACACAAAACCCAAAAAAAAATACAACAACAACAAAAAAAAAAAGACGCCAACGTTGGAACTGAATTCTTCCTGGTCTGAAAATGGTATTCTACACTATGTATGAAAACTAATTTGCAAACGTAATGCTGACGACATTACTCGTTTTTGTTTGTTGTTGTTTTTTTTCAGTGTCCATTTGCAAGCTTCACCTAACTATGTGTTGGATGAGTGCATGGTAGAAATCAGTTTACAAAGGCAGTTCAGTTTGGCACTGGAAAGGACCAGGAGTTGGGAGAAGGTTGAAGGGTCCAGCGGCTTTGGGATTATTAATGTGTTATATTTTATTCCTATACTGCACAGCTTAATTCTGTTCGTGTTCAACTAGAGGCTGCGGGAGCTAAATTGTTAACACCTCTTTGAGCATTTTAATAACATTTTCTCCCCGAACCACANAGAACGTTCCGAGATGGCCAAGACTAGTCAGCAGGTCTGGTGCCACCATACTGTTTACAGTGAGGGGAGGGTCCTTCATTTAGATTTTCACAATTTTAATTGAAATGAAAACTGGTTAAAAATGTGGCCCTATTTTGCAGATCACAGGCCCGCACAAATGAAATCCGTTGAAGCCATTGGGAAACACTGCCCGCGACAATTATGTTTTTTACCAAATCAGGATTCAATCACATTACTTTTGCATTGTGGTTTGTGTTATGCGATTAATTCCACATAATCTACCCTCGGGACGGATTTTATACTCTGCTATTTTTGACTCTGATGGTCCAAATTTGTTTTTGACCAAGTTGGTTCCAGCAATCTAGAGGAAAAATAGACTAGCGACCAAAAACTTGAAGTGGGCGGGACTTACTCCGGTTCCTTAACAAGTAGTCGCCCAAAATACCAAACAGGAAACGACTGCGTAGAAATAGAGTACTTAGACACACAGAGTAAGAAAGAGAATAATCGAAGTTACCACGATACTTTATCAAGCCCGGTTGAAGAACGGCGATACGAGAAAGGTTAAAAACCCCCGGCAGGACACGACTTAAACTGATGGGTATGAAGTTAAAGATCACAGGGTTATATTGTCCTATCCTGATTGGTATCAGCTACTGGCGATACGAGGTAGTGGTCACGTGAGGTCTATGTCAACAACTTTTGCTGAGAATGGCTGATCATCAACGGTCGAGTTTAAACCTAGCTAAACTGGATTAAAAAAAAAAAATTCCAGCTGACTATCTGCCAATGAAATGGATTCACCAGAACAACATGTCTGGTTAGACGTCGCTGTAAAAGTCACTATGAAGGAAATAGTTATGTAAGCTTGGAAAATGATCGAAGCCATTTTTGACACTTCTGAGAGAACGCAAGGGAAATGTTTTTATGACAAAGACTCAGCATCATATGTATTTGCAACTGCAATTTAGGCAGGACAATATTGGCGCATTGTTTTTTTCAAAAGCTACCATGTGCCTTTATCTCATAAACAGTATGATCCGTATACTTACTAAAATAAAATGGGCATATAGTTTGACTTTGGTCGTTTTCTACGCACGATGTCGATATTCTTTTCTATAGTAAACTGCAGTCTTCATTCTTGACGAAGATGGTAGGTTACATGCGGATTGCCTCGCTTCGCTGTCTCGTTATAAGCGGTCTCTGATATAGTAATTTCAACCTACCTTCTGAGCCCACATCAGCGAATATTTAGAACTGTAAACTGCGTGCTAGTCTAGTCGAGATGTTGTGGCGGACTGATCTTTGAATTTGCAAGCTTGGTGACACTCAGCCTTCATGCTTCAAGCAGTGCAGTGTGGGCTCTTTCATTTCAGAGCCAAATACCAGATTTTGGACTTTTTTTTTTTTTTTGCTAAAGTCTTTGGCTTTGAAATAAGTCTCTGGCGCTCGGTCCTTTGTCTGGCTTCCACTGACTGCAGGTCAACATTGATTGATTTCATTTACAAAAAAGGATGTAAAAATTGCTTGGAGAAACGAATACCTTTAGCTGAAGAGTACTTGTTTTGTAAGAACTCCAAAATTTTGTGATGGTTGTTTATCTGAGTAAAACTTACAAAATTTCGATATGCTTTCTAGCGCTTCCTTTAATATTCAAAATGCCTCATTTATTTTTCAATATTATTTAAACACCTTTGAGAGAGAGACAACCAGTGGCTTATTTCCTACTGTCTTTAAACTGTATGCCGTTGCAAGCGATCGGGCCTCTGTCATAATTTGTCCGATGAACACA
>JAWQUT010000369.1:462573-467573 GCA_033807755.1 Ellobium chinense | reverse complement strand
GTGAACAGACATAAGCCTGGATACGAAACTTAAACATCGCATTATTATGTTTATATTAATCAATATAACATCACAACAAAGCTACTGAGGTTTTAACGAAAGACCTACCCAGGGATAATTTGCAATGTGGGTATAGCTAGACACAAAGGCGTCCCATCTGTTAGACAAATTTAACAGCATAACTCCTTGTGGATTTGGTGGATCGATACCTGCATTTTGTGTTTTGCAATACCCAACTTCGAGCTCTAAGTATTGAATGTATCACTTTTATTTCGAATCTGACAACTGCTGTAAGCATTTCGCTACGTTCGGTACCGTTCGAAAATCTCGATACCTTTCGATTCTTCCCATACTTAAAGCACCTCCGATAGTTTCAGTATTTCCAATCATTTCAGTACTTTCGATAATTTCGATACTTTCAGTAATATCGATACTTGCAACATTTTCCTATACGCCAAAGATTTGCATTGATTGGAAATTCCTAAGTACCGAAAATATCGATATTCAGAAACCATACTGCCCACCACTACCTGTTGGTAGCAGTTAGTGGGAAACAAGACACTATGAAAACATAAGATCTGTGTTTGCGCAATGTGAACACATTTGCTCAGTACCTGTGAGAATTGCAGAGACTAAAAACAACTTTGAAAGACTGTCGAGGAAATGGACGAAAGCTTTTAAACACGAAAGAGGAAACTGTTTGGTTGTTTTGGCACGCTGCTTTTATTAGACTACTTCTAAGCCGTTGTTAACCTGATTTCATTGGTTGGTTAGTCGTCAGTGTGATGGAATAGTGACGCAAGCCACTGAGTTGACTTTCCGGTGTTACGTTTATTATGGTTTGTTTCCATGAAAACTCTCCCAGACTCCCGAGATACCACGCATTTAGAGTTCAGCATAGCTGACACAAATGCAGCACCTTTTAATGACAGAAGAAAAATAAAAATACGACTTTTATTGAACCCGCAGGGAAATTCGTTTATGATGTCATTCAGTGTTATGCATCTCATTTATAACACAAGCATATAGAACAATACATACCATAAATGAAATACATATTTCATAAATGCAATACATAATAAAGTCATTGCTATTCGTCCGCAGTGCAGCACCCTGGTCCCTCCCCACTCAAGCCAGGTACTCATTACACANTAAAGCCTGGTACTTTGAGCTGTGGGGAAAAGGAAGAAACATGCCTTTCCCAAGGACATCACAAAAGTAAACAGTCCGGCCCGCGAGTTGAACACACAAACCTCTGACTTGACAGTCTTCAGTTTTGGAGTACGACTCACAAACCATACGGCTACCGTGCCTTTCTTTTTTTTTTACTGCACGTTGTATAGGGCTTTTGAGCTTCTCCCTGAATCCAGAACAATGTTTAAACGTTCAGTTCCACATAATATTAGTTAAGAGTCATCTGCCAGCAGCTTCTTAGGTTGTTGAAAATACTGTGGCAAGACTAAGGAGATTTTATGATTGATTGTAGTTTTGTAATACATTATCTTCTTCTAAGTTTTTTAAGCTGTCATGGCTAACAAGTCACCTCTTAACCCTCTAGTGCCCAGGCATAGAAATACTGGTAGGAAAATTCTGAAAATTCACATACACACTTCAAATGATACCCAAAATACATATAAAACATTGATTTTGAACAACGTCAATATTTAATAGGTGAAAAATGTTGGGTCAGATTTGGACCTCCGGGTACTGAAACATCCGTGCCATATTTGGACCACTCCATACTGGACCCTTGAAGTTGGGTTGCCAATTTGGACTAGTGGGCACTAGAGGGTTAAGAACGATTGTCTTGGGATCTGTACTTAGATAACACATACTCCTTATACATTGTTCAAACCAAAATAATTCAAGCTGAACACCATTTTTCCACTGGGTTTTCAAGTAAGTTTAAAGTCCAATTCCACACGGATAAACCCAGATTCTGAATATGCCAGCAAAACAAATCATCTAACCCATGTATTATGCAAGCACCACACGTGTAACTGGTTTGTGAGTCAGACGAATGTAAATGGCATGCACAATAAAGTAGACATATTAGTTTCCTAGAGAGCTCATATAATGTGTTTACTGGCGTGTAAATATTCTGGGGTCAAAGTGATCATGGCTGCACTTTTATCTGTAACTCCAGTCACGAGGCATGTCTCTATCGGGTTATAGAAGTAGAACAATAGTTTGCGCATGTGTAGTCCGCACCTTTGAACTGATACTGGCAATAACAATATCAATAACAATGTTATGGTTTACTCAGCTCAGACAACAACTAATTGAATATGAGCAATATAATACCAATGTTCTTAGCTTTCAATTTCACTCTCTCTCTTTCTCTCTCTCTCTCTCTCTCTCTCTCTCTCTCTCTCTCTCTCTCTCTCCTCTCTCTCTTTTACCGTCACACTCACATTAATAAAACTTCAGATCTAGAGATCTGATACAGAGATCGAAATCGCTGAGCATCGCTGCATGCTGGCGGCACGGGGCTGCGCAACGACACGAATCAATTATACTAACACTGTATCTTTCTGAGAGAGCTGAAAACGTTCTTGAGTAATCTGGCTTGCCTGGGTAATAATAATGTGAAGTCGTTTGATCTGACATTGCCTGGATATGAGACATAATATAAATGTTATATTATCTCCTTCCCCTTGCCGTGAATGACTCATAGTTATCGGGCATAAACAGCATAGCCCTACTCGCTGTAATGCTTTGGTCCGAATATCCTTCTTTTCGAACTCAAATATAATTTGCAAGCATTGACATTACATGTCTGGAGCTTGTGAGGTCACAATGTCCTCTGTGCTCATGAACTTCGGTATGTACATTGTTCCAACTGTGGAAAAGCGGATGTGTACGTTTCATCCCATCACTAATAATAATAATAATGATAAATAATAATAAATAATGATAATAGTAATAATAAAATTAATAATAATATGGCTTATAAGTCTCGTATCCAGGCTGATGCCCGCTCACCCGACTTCACACTATTATAACCCCAGCAGGTCTGATCACTCAAAGACTTTCTCAGCTTCCTGGGGAGCATACAGTGTCGCAGCCATTTACCGGAGCTGATCATTAACTTCTGACAATATCTTCCGCTGCGTTTTATGACCTTTAAAAGTATTTGTTTTTTTCGATAACAACCCATGTAAATGAATCCTACCACAATTGATTTGGCATAATCTAGCTCAAAACTTTCCTTTTTCACATTTCTTTCGTTTGTTCTGAAAACAAGATATCCAAGAGTGCGAAGACCGGAAAATGTGCGATGTGTTGATAGATTTCATAGATAAATTAATGTCTGTAAAGCGCTGATGTTATTTGACCTAGTCTAGATTAGAACTCCTGTTTGGAAATTCCCAAGTTCATTGTTGTTGTTGTTGTTGTTGTTGTTGTTGTAAATGTTGCTGCTGCTGCTGCTGTTGTTGTTGTTGTTGTTGTTGTTAATGTTGTGGTTGTTGTTGTCGTTGTTGCTGTTGTTGTTGTTGTTGTTGCTGCTGTTGTTGTTGTTGTTGTTGTTGTTGTTGTTGTTGTTGTTGTTGTTGTTGTTGTTGTTGTTGTTTTTGTAAGTAAATGCACCATTTGCAACAATGAATTTGAAGACCATATTACAAGTGACATCCTATTGTCGTGATAGCCACTTATGACATAATATTATGGGTTTGCCCTCGTATTTCCAGACCGCTTCCCTGATCCTAAAGACCAGTAATCTAGATGATCAAAGCGAAGTGTAGCTGCTTGTTGTCTCAGCGCTGACAGCAATCTCTCACAGAAACGTGTGTGTTTAAACAAGTCAAGCACAGGCAAACAACAGGCTTAATTTTCAACAAGGAGGCGTGTGCCGCGAAATAATGTGAAACAATTTTTTTGTATTTTGCCTCGGAAACTTTTTTTCATCTTTGTACCTGGAATACGAGGGCAAACCATATTATTATTTGATCAAACGTTGCGGAAACGAATGAAATATTAATGGGATAAACATGAACTTTATACAATGGTAAACAGTTGCTGTCAAGACTAATCATTAATTTAAATTGTTCAAACGAGTCTGGTTAGAACAAATTCAGTGTCAAAGACAGTCAACTTTGATAAATAGCGGTGTGCTTAATAGCAATGTTGCTTAATCACAAGAGCTTTCAGTCAATGGAATTTCCATTGTACTTATAAATTACTCCCCGCGTATCCCCATTTACACAACGATATGTGCACCAACAAAATTTGTCCTTCCCAGCATTTCCGTTCATCGATTTGCCGTTATTTGCTACACGCATAGAACTGTTAAGCTCAGATCAAGTTCAAGTCAAATTTACGTGAACTGAACTTAAGTTCACGAACAGCGGTCGCACTATGCTCTCAGTTCTGCCCAGTCCTGGTTCTAAGCCCAGGAATGACCCTTAAAGTCATAGGTAAATACCGGAATGGTATAACACATGAGTAATTTCTGGCAAACTGTTTATGTTATTTGGCGGCACTGAGAACATTGCCTGTCCAAGACTTAACAGCCGCTGCTCGTCTTTTCACCTGCCTCCTTGAGTAGACATCATGCTTTAAGGGGAGACACTATCTTTCTCCAGGGGTTCTAATTCACATAACATGTTGTGCAACGTATCACCATGAATGCAGTGGATTCCTATGCATGCTTGCACAACAAAGTGCTGAATGGTGCATTTTTCCGAAAAATCATAGTAATCTAAGGTGTAGGGGGAAACTACTATTTTAATGCAAATTCATGTGCAAAACGGAACAGACTTGATGATGTTGTTGACTATGACCTCTTCTTTAAAGTGACCGCCTTATTAAAGAATTATGCTACATGTATTTATCTTCTTTATAACTAGTCTATAACACTTACAGCAATGTGAACTGTAAAGAATCAGGCCGATGATGTATATCCAGTGATACTGTAATTTGCTACCACTCCATAATTTTCCACGTTACTTGCTAGAGTGCTTAACAACTTCTGTGGTCCAATGCCTTTTCCCACCCCC
>JAWQUT010000369.1:442662-456192 GCA_033807755.1 Ellobium chinense | reverse complement strand
AGAACTGGTAAGAACAAAGCACAGATAATTCTAGGAAGGATTCTGGTAGGACTGAAGTTGGGGGTGTCCGCCATTCTGTCAGAGGTCTGGTCAGAAGATACACAAAAAAAAGGTGACGTCATTTTGTAGGGGCTAGGGGTATCAGCAATTCTTTCAGAGGTCTAGCCAGGAGAAATGCAGAAATTGATGACGTCATTTTGCCCGCCAATTTCTCATAGGGAAGGAGGGTGCCAATCATTCTGTTGCAGGTATAGTCAGGAGAACTGCAAAACTTGATGACGTCATTTTGCCCGCCAGTTTTCACAGGCGTTAGGGGTGTGAGATTACGTGGGACATGAAGCCCAAGATAACGTAACTCTCGTTTTGCTGGTGGATTCTTAATCCTACTACAGTGCAGACTACGATTTGAGAGTATTGTTTATCATGGTGCAACTTGCAGATGTTTCTGGTACCTTTGAGGGGCTGTCTCTTTGTTTATAAAGTGACCGCTTTGTTTATTAAACATGTGGTCTGCAATCTGAACGTTGGGGGAGGTTGAGGAGAAAGGGGAAGGGAGAGGGGAACCAGACACCGAGTTCTTTTGTATCAAAAACATGAAGTTCTCCTGCTACGGAAATCCTTGTCATTGCTTTTAAACAGCTCAAACTGATCTCAGTTTTCTCTAACAACAGCACCGATTTAGTCGAAATATCGATCTAGTCCATGACCTGTCAATGACTAAATGAACTGTATCATTATGTTGTGGTGCTGTCCTTCGACATAGCCCTGATCTCATCCCAGCTGTTCTTGCCGTGTGATTTTTTTTGTCAGGTATACAACAGTCGAATACATATTATTAGAAACGTTTTTATTATTTATTATTTATTATTTTTTCTTGATATACCACGTTATTTAATCATCGGCGGCATTAACCCTTGTTTGCATGCGTACAGAACCTTTCTCCTGTCTTAATCTCCATTCCTCATGTTTACTCCTGGTTATTCCGATCGATGAAGTCAATACTATTGTGACAACTTAATCTCTATAATCATTCCATCCTTTACTCAAGGACGGATCTAAGGTACGGTATAGCTAGGACTGCCTGTCCACTAACGTAAATCAGGGTTCTAAGACGGATCTTGTTTCTTGGATTGGGTTCCAAGATAAGATAAGATAAGATAAGTTAAGATAAGATAAGGTGCTATGTTATTTTATCCATAACGGAATACTTACTTTCACGGTTGATAGAGCATGAAATATGATGTGTGATTTAGTAAAAATCAGTTTCATGATGTCAATGCGTGTTTTAAACCGGTTCTGGTTCTTAACTAGCTAGCTCCCAGAGACGACCCAGCGATGTTTAGGCATCTTAATTCTGTTAATGTTGTAGGTTTCAGGTTAGCATTCTGTTCCTGAATGACGTTGGTGCGTATTGTGTCCTCAGTGCTCTCTACTCATTCTATAGTCAATTGCTGAAGTTACAAAAACAAACAAAAGTAAAGAAGAAAAGTTCAAATCAAGGCAGGGTATCAGATTCTTCGGTCATTTATGTCCTGTCTGTGATCCCCACTAAAGCTGTGCTCCAAATAAACCCGGAAGTGGCCGGAAGTAAGAGATCAATCAACCAGTAACTGTAAATGTTTCATGAGCAATCAGTTAATCATAATAAAATGTTGTTTTTTTAAATATTTATCAGGTTAAATTTGATTCCCCTGCGGAAATTGTATTGCTGTTTACTATTATATTTATGCGTGTGGTGGTAATTGTGGGCTGGTTTTATTAATATCCAGACCTGGTGAAGTTCGACAGCAATGGTGAAAATATGGCTAATGTTATTTACTTTTTTCTCTTTATACAAGCACATGTAGCAACGTTGCTGACTGGTTACGGTTTTACACCCACGAACTATAGGTCGTAGATTCGATTACACCCTTCTCTCCCCTCCCCCACCCTTCCCATCATTTGAACATGGAGTAGGTGTCTTATTTTTCTTTCATATTTTCTTCAGCCGTCCCTTCCATGAAGGAGCACTCGTATACTTTTGGTGAAAGACATTGTTAGAATGCTAATTTTATCACCGTCTGTAAATGTTGAAGGCCACGGCACTGCGTTTACTCAGCGGGGAGGTGAAAACATCGATGAATGTTCTGGCATGCTGGGGTGATAAATAACATCAAGACGTTTGAGCTGGTCAGTCATGGACATACAATCTCATTGTAATGATAATTTGTTACTGTAACTGTAGTTATTGTTATTACTTTTTATTATTGTTACCATTATTATAATCATTACTGTTATTATGATTATGAATAATATATTTAAAATATATATTGAGGAGCTGTCTACCAGTCGATGTTAAACAATTTAATAATTATAACACAATATGGAGTAAGAATTTCACAAATAAAAATCCCTATCTAATAAGAATCTCCAGTGGTAAAATTTGCCAAATTTTAGGTCGCTAGACCTTCGTCAGAGCGAATAAAATACTATAATGATTAAAAATGTAACATGTAACTATAAAAGAAAAGAAAGAGCAGACACAGTCTACCAAGCGCACTCACATTTGCACATAAGTTCACGCATAAATAAATGCATACAAATTATTATTATTATAATTGTTATGATGATTATTATCATTATATTAACATGACCGTGTGGTATGTGAAAAAGCTTCACTTCCCTTTCCCAATTCGACTGCGATAAAGATGAGCACCTGGATTTAGAACTAGGAAGACCAGAACGCTGCACCGCGGACGACGATCGATAACTTGATAACTTTTGTATGTGCTTCATTTGTGTTACTATATATTTACTTGTATACGCAGTGTTCTGTGTGCTTGTGTTGTGAATGAGATGTATATCACTGTATGATATTGTAAACCAATTCCCTACGGGATAACTACAGTTATATATTCATTTTTCATTATCACTGATCTATCTATGGAAGGCACCACTGGATACTCGGTTATATACAATGACAAAGTGCTCTCTACCCTAAGGATGTTAACCTATTTACTTGCCTTACAAATCCACAGTAGAAAACTTCTTCTTAGAAGAGTGTTGAGTTTAAACCATTCACCGCAAACCCAGGCCAGGAAAAGTTCCATTAATTTAGATTTCATGTTGCCGAAGATGAAAAGAGCTCAAAACCTGAGGCAGAACGTAGTAAAAGATCTCGAGTTATTAATCTATTAGTGATGAAGTGTTTGAAGTTTTGATACATTTGGATGGATTTCTATCATTTTTATCTTTTTCTTCCTATCATATGGATTTCTATCGGTACTTTTTTTTTTTTTTACTCCGGGGTGAGGAATAGTCCATTCCTTTAAGGGCAGTAGTCTGTAGTAGTGGGCTATACCTGATGCCAGGAATCGATACTGTTATTTAAAGTGATAATCGATACCAGGGTCGATACTCCCACCTACACATTACTTTTATTGACCTCATTCTAAATGCTTTTATTAAGTTGCTATTCTATGATTTGTCAGTTGGTCAGAATGTGAAGTATTTCCTGTGATCCTCACAAAAATTGTATTCCAACTAAACCCGGAAATGGCTGGAAATGGCTGGAAATAAGAAATAGACGAAAAATGTTAAAGGCCGCAAGGTATGAGTTCTTCTCACTGTTTTTATGTCTCTGTGACAGTTTTCATTCGTTTCATTTCTCCTTTAGCAGAGAGTAATACACATTGGCCATAATCGGGAGGATGCTACAGGTATGTTCGATATCCGTGAACGTATCGGAAAATCGAGAAAGCATTGTGGATTAATTCGTATTCTCTACCTACCCTTACGGTTTTTTTTCAACCACTAGCAACCACACAGATAACATACTATATTTTGTTTTCATAAGGTTTCGTGGCTTTGACATAAAGACATAAATACATGATATCAAAGTAGCAAGATCAATAACAACAACTACAACAACAGCAACAACAACAACAACAATAATAATTCTGATTAATAGTAATATTATTCTGATAAGACTAATAATAAATTTTATATGTCTTTTGCAGCTAATTTGCATCATTATTATCTTGGCAGGCCAGATCTCTTATAGACCTACTCGACTCCCTACACGAACATGCAGTAGTGCTGCCATGTTTTATTTTTTTTTTACAAAAGCTCAGCACTAACACTCTGACTATATCCTTTACTGCCTATTACCAAGTGCCAACAGAGCATAAAAGTCAACTACGGTAAATCAATCTGATTGAAATTAATGCATTCCTATGATCCTATCAAGATCATAGCGGCAACTGAACCCTGACTTTTTGATCCAGCGTCCGACCAATCTGATCCATCCGGTCACGCCGAATAAATACATTTGCCAGACAGCTTTGGTGGTAAATGATCAAATCGTTACGGTGATGAACTCGAGAGGAAGAGGTCGGGGTTTCGATTCATGCCGTGGTCATCTGGGGAAACACTTTGAAAAAGCTCACCCGCACCTGTGGAGTGGCGGCGGTAGGGTCTGCTCACCAGAGCGTTAGCGAGCTGCGTGAGTGATCTTCCAGGCTAGGATGAAGTGGTAAAACCAGACGGTCGCACCAGAGGGCACTATCTATAAAATGATCTTTACATGCCTCATTACTTTCATAATGATAGAGATTCTCATAATGGAACATGAAAAAATTTTTAAAAATACTCCAAACTTTCCTGACAAGTAAGTGTCCTTCTTCAGCGAACTAAGAAGTAATGAAAATAGAACAAAGAATGATCAGACGAACATACATCACGGAATAATACAAAGGAAGACGAGATCGAGTCCAAATTAAACGCCTCATTATTGTGGTAAATATTTGTGTGCGTGTGTGGTTTAATCTAGCCTCAAGCGTTTAAACTCCTACTTCAAAGTCACAGAGATACTTCTTTAGCAAAATTCAATTGTAAATTTCTCTGTTAACCCTCTAGTGCCCAGCCCTATTTACAATGGCACAAAAAGTCCGAGCCCCAGTTTTTGGATCACTTCTGGATCCACTATGCTGGAACAAGCATCAAAATGATAATAATAATAATAATGCGGTTTATAAGTCTCATATCCAGGCTAATGCCTGCTCATGCCACTTCACACTATTATGGTGGGGTGATGATCTTGGTTTGCTTTTTCTTTGTTCCACGAAATGTATCAGATCTGATACGCTGGACACTAGAGGGTTAAAAAAAAAACGTGGCCATCGATTTAAACTTACGGATGTTTTGTTGGTTGTTTTTTTTTGTTTTGTTTTGTTAGAGAGTGTTTAGCCATTCGCATCTCAGCGAGGGCTGTAATTTGAGCATTTCATTAACGCTTTTGGTTGACAAAGACAGCGTTTCCTTTGATCATCAGCTAGGGAAAAAAAAAGGACTCTCTTTGATTTTTTCCTGAAAACACCTGGGTTTTTTTGTTGTTTTTTTCTTTTGAGGATTTTAATCCTGTTTATTAATCAGACTTAAACAGGGTTTCCCGGGGCTGAGCCCCTCCCCTCTCCTTTTGTTCTACCTTACGTACAAAGAGATTCAGTCCTTGTGGTGTTGTATATAAGCAAAGATTATCAAAGGCAATGGTTTAAACTTTAACACAGTTTAATATTTAATCACAACACACAGAGAAATAGTTTTCTAGCTTTCTTCACAAGACGGAGATACTGACACAAGGAGGGCAAACATCCAACTGATTCATTCCTGTTCAAAACTAAGTACTTATTCCCTAGAGACGGTAGACGACCACAAATAAGCAACATACATCAACATCTTAGTGTCAGTCCTTATTTACAGGTAATACTTAACTTTGCGAGTGAACCCCCTTGGCCTGTGCTCAAAACTGTCACATGTACCCGATAATCTTGGAGATGGACTTAAAGTTAGAACATAAAATCACAGTCGAGTAACGTGAGACTTCCACAGCATAACACACGTTGGGACAAAGACTTGGACGCAGAGGCTCGACNCGATAAGTCATCTGACGTGCCTCACAATGACTCAGACTGATCCAGATTTATTGACAATTTCCCCGTTTAAAAAAAAAAAAAAATATCAACTCTTCAGCTTCTTACGGGCTGAATAACTATCAGACACATTCAAAACTTGTTGACGAGAAGAACACAGGTATCATACAGGTCAAACGCATTAAGTAAATGAAGGGTTCGTAGGTGCTATTTGCAGTAACTAATTCTTTACGGATGGGCCCTGTGCCTTTCCTGCATCTCTCTCCTCGAAGGCGGTCGAGATAAATAAGACACTCGAGAGAGGTTTGTTTGTTTGTTTGTTTGTTTGTTTGTTTGTTTGTTTGTTTGTTTGTTTGTTTGTTTGTTTGTTTGTTTATTCCACTGATGTTTACTACCATTTTTTATTTAACAGACAAAAATAGTCGATAAACTAATGCTCCACGGTCATTCTATCCGTTGACCGTGAGGAAATTGATGATAAAAACAATGTCAGCAAAATTCATGTTGATTTTTTTAGGAGTTATCTCCCTTGAAACCCCCAAAGACCCATTGTGCCATATGTGGCACACGAGCTTGGTGTTTCCGTAACAAAACAAGATATGTGGAAATGATTCATCAAAGGACCAGCGTACAATGACATATATTACTACATAACAATAAAGAGTCTATATAGACATTATAAAAGTTAAGCTGAAAAGATATAAACTACTTACTCAAAACATAAAAGGAACTGGCTTTGTCAATATGATATCAACTTTTCTACTCTTGGGACTTAGAGGGTTAAGTGAGATCGAGCGGATTTTCCTTTGGCATTGTCTCTTGGGTAGGGTAAAGTCTGATCGAGACATCCGGTTATTGTTTTGTTCAAGGCTTACAAAGTTGCAAGCGTGTCCGGTATTGAACATCGTATAATGCGGGCCACCCTACTACAAGTTATTTGAGAGCTTGGGCATTAACAATGGGATTTCTTACCCTCATATAAATTACATTAACGCTGCATGTCGAACGCAGAACGCTAATACGAGTACATTCAGCAGGGTTGCAATAATATAATCCTTACGACTGTAAGACATCCCATCTTTAATGCGTAAGCTCTAAGGTATTGGAAAAATCATCTGAGTAAAACACACACACACACACACACACACACACACACACACACACACACACACACACACACACACACACACACACACACAATAGTGGATCTGGGATGTTTTGGTTTTCGGAGTAAGCTGCTGCTGTCCCTAGCTAGCTTATAGTGTCAACAATGCTGTTATACTTATTTGGCGACAACCTGGGACAGAGCGTCCGAGACTTTCTTCAGGAGGAGGAAGAAGACATTCATTTGAAAACCGATCTATCCAAAACTAAGTATAATGTGTACTTTGAATGTTATTGAAATGAAGTGGGAAAAAGGGCAGGATGGAAGAAGAAAACAAGATTCCAAAGAAAGCAAAACAGAAAATGTAATTTTCGTACAAATTAGGTCAGATGTTGGCAGTGTAGGACTTTAAGTAAGGCAAAAATGTGTCGACCCGTGAGTAATGGATTAGTCAGCAGGTGAGCATCGTATTTAAAATGAGACAAACAAAGCTCAGGTCACTGTTAAGATAGTGAGAGCACTAGTAAAGTGGTTAGTAAGTCAAGGCTGCTGACAGCTAATGTGACTTCACACAGTTATCACCTCCGCAGGCCATGTCACTACGACTTCCTCAACTCCCTGGGAGGGTATACAGTGCCGTTATCATTTGCAGGGCTGATCATTAGCATTCTGACAATATTTTTTCACTGCCTATAGCCAGGTACCCACTTCACAGACGGATAGGCTGAGGAAAATATGAATAATATGCTTCCCCATGGCGTTTAAGCGTGACGTAATCGAGAAGCGATTTTCAGATCGTAAGTTCAACGGCGCTACCATTAGGCCACGCTGTTCCGAGATAGCGGTTTTGGCTTGTTTTTTGCGAAGCTTACCGCCCTTCACGCAGTCATCTTTAAGGCATAGCTCTTGAAGGCATCCAGATTTTAAGCTTGGTTTCATTTTGAGCAAAACAGTTCAGACTTGTGATGCTAATTCGTCGTTACTGAAAAGGCGTTTACTATGTTTGTGAAAATGCACCTTTCACGTACTCATGGACACAGAACAAAAGAGTAAGAAGCCTTCCTGTGTGTCTGCCTGTGTATCTGGCTGCATGGCTTCCTGCCTGCTTGCCTCGCCTGCCTACGTGGCTGCCTGCCTGCCTGCCTGCCTGCCTGCCTGCCTATGTACTTGCCTTCCTGCCTGCCCGCCCGCCGACCGGTCTGCCTGTCTGCCTGCCTGCCCGCCTGCCTGCCTGCCAGCCTGTCTATTTGACTGTTTATCCGTCACTCTATGCTCCTCAGTCTGTGATGAGTGAATAACAAATAGAATTAATCAATTAATCGATTGCTGTGATTCTCCTCATCAGTGGCGTAGACACAGAGGAAGGGCCTGGAAGGTTTGTGCCTCAAAACTATGTGTGACTTCTCTGAATCCCATCTGTCCTATTTCCTTAACTTATCATCAATGTATTGGTNCCTTCCGCCCAAATGAAAAAACATATCAAACAACGTGCTCTCTCCCCTCCTCCCGCCCCAGTCGTAAATTACTGTTTTACTACGCCTCTGTACCCCACTAATTGGAGGGCAAAATTCATAGGAGTATCCCCAAAGGACGTCAGCGTGCAGGGGGGACAACAATAATATTATGCTCTAAGCGGGTATCTGATTGTTTGGTAAACGCAACATAAAGGAGATAACAATCAACATTTTTTTTCCCTCCGAAACAAATCTATTGAACAATAGACTGGCGAACTTCACTCAGAGTAATTAATTCTTTTCTATTGTTTTAAAGTGCTTATATTGCCTCAGGCAATGGGGTTCAGCCATGTTATTTTGTCGGCTAGTTAAGAGCAATAATGTCCTACCTACACGTTCATGAACGGGATACGATAGTATTGCTAACAAGTGGTGATCTATTATTCAATGCCTTTGAATCTATTTGGGTATTTGAATGCAAATTTGGTATCGAATACCATCGAAAAACATTCTACTTCCAACCGGCAGCATGTGCTCGGAAATCTGTAAGATCATGGACCTGTATTTTTTGCTCCTAGACTGAAATAAAAAAAAAAGACAAAAGAATTCATAAATGATTTCGCAACTGAATGCACACCTGCCCTTCATATATTTTTTTTCTTTTTTCTTGGTCAAAGAACTTCTAAAATTCAGTTTGCTTGCATGATTAGATTAACATCCATATCTGGCTTAAGCTCCTTGGTTTGGGTTTGGGATTGTATTTTTTGAATACTCAGATTCAGTCGAATATGGGCTTTCATCAAATCGTGCAATTAATAAGTTATTTATATACACCCATACACCCATTCGTCATTCCATTGTTAGGGAGCATGAGGTTGTTTGAAGCTAGTGAGGCGCGTTCTGTATCACTTCCTTTGAGTGGATATTGCACGAATAGATTAGTATCGATGATTGGATAAATGCATGTTGATTCGGCTATAGAACACATTAAAACCCAGCAAAATGAGTTTGAACATGGAGCATCAAATCTGGACTAGAAATAATGCAGTCTAGACAATGGTTTTTTCAAGAGTCACCCATTTTCAATTGAATGGACTTGGGTGGAGGGCCTGGAGAGGGTGGAGGGCCTGGAGAGGGTGGAGGGCCTGGAGAGGATGGAGGTGGAANGGGGGGGGGGGGGGGTTGAAGGTTTAAGGAGGAATTTGTTTGAAGCACCAGGAGGTAGAGATTGTATTTTAATGGTTTGTTTGAGTTATTGTGAGCTTCACGTAACAAGAAAATGACGGCATCCTACGTTTGTTTGTTTGATGTATGTCAACGCTAGTGAGTATTGAATGTTATGTTTTGAGTCTTTATCTTGCTGAAGGTGATGTATGGCTTCAGGCTGTGGTTATCTCTAAAACAATCACATTAGGTAGGTCAGATTTATTGTGAATGTGTTAATAAAGCTGTGCTAATTTAGTAAAATGGATGCTATAATCAGGGCTTAGTGGACAAAGAGGTTTTGAAGACACGTTCGGTAAGCTGATAACCTTCCGGCTAGAATCGTATTAGAAACCCTACACTCTATAGACCTGTCAATGATAGAAATCAGTTATGGGGACAGTCCAGTCTGATCCTGGAAAAACCCATGGGGGTCCTGACGTAATGTCTCAGATTTTTGTTTTTTTTTCACTGATCGCCATCTCTCGGGAAATGACTCAAGATTACTCAAGAACGTAAAATAATATGATTATCGCTCAGCTAATTAGAATAAAATTTGTATTGCTTTTATTTTTTCCATAACCCCCTGTGTTATTTTGTTTCAGTTTCAAAAGACCGACGTTTTACTCACTTAGATGATCACCGCTTGTTTGGTTGTTTATTTCTCTGTTTGGGTCATATTTTAACGACCGCTTTCAGCAAAATCATCTCGCACGTTTTGCGCAAGAAATACAAGCTTTTTTTCTTACCATTCTGCTGGGAAATGAGCACTGATTTTCCCCTTTAATTTCACAAAGTGTGTGACAAGGCTTGAACCACTTCCCTTGGTTGGCCTGCCGACAGCATGGTGCCTTTCAAAGGACAAAATACCGAGGGAGACATCCGTTTCTCATGAAATTCGAACCCGTTGCGTTTCGCACAAGAAATACGATTTTGGGTTTTTTTTTTTATTTCTCGATCATTCTGCTGGCGGATGAAAACTGTTTTCCTCTCTAATTTCACAAAGTCTGTTCCATCATATCTCAGAAGAGTCTCTGCAATTACTGTTGAGTTTCACAAACTGTTTTCATAGAAAAGGCTTTACGGATGTACATTGTTATTCTGTATCTCTAGCAAATTACCCAGGCAAGGCCTCAACGTTGCACACTAAGAGTGACAAATTACCCAGGCAAGGCCTCAATGTTGCACACTAAGGGTGGCAAAGTACCCAGGGATGACTTAAGCACTGCACAGTTAAGTAGCGGTTAACCCTAACGGAGCCCCAGAGCTGCACGGTATTTCCACAGGGCAATGGCCTCTGTGCAGGCCTCAACTTACTGTATTCCAGTAGCAACTTTTCCGTATAGAGCCTCGACATCATTTCAGTAGCAGCTAGCCCAGTCAGAGCCTCAACACTGAACAGTAATTCAGTAGCAACTAATCTAAACAGAATCTCAACACAGAGCAGTATTTCAATAGCAACCGTTCTAAACAGAGTCTCATAACAGTGCAGCATTTCAGTACATGTAGCCTAGGCAGAACCTCAAGACTGAATATTATTTCAGAAGCAACTACCTGAGTACTGTGAAGTATATCAAAATAACTAGTCTAGACAAAGCCTGTATATGGAACAATATGTCAATGGCAGCTAGCCCAGACTTTAGGCGGTATTTCATTTGCAGCTAGCCCAATCAGAACCTCAACACTGAGTAGTATTTCAGTAGCAACTAGCTTAGACATTGTGCAGTATTTCATTTGCAACTAGCCCAGTCAGAACCTCAATACTAAGCAGTATGTCAGTAGAAACTGCCGTAGACAGCGCACGAGCACTGAGCAGTATTTCGATAGCAACTAGCTTAGACATTGTGTAGTATTTCATCAGTAACCAGCCTAGACAGACCCACAATACTGAGTAGTATTTCGATAGCAACTAGCTTAGACATTGTGTAGTATTTCACCAGTAACCATCCTAGACAGACCCACAATACTGAGCAGTATTTCGATAGCAACTAGCTTAGACATTGTGTAGTATTTCATAAGTAACCAACCTAGACAGACCCACAATACTGAGCAGTATTTCGATAGCAACTAGCTTAGACATTGTGTTGTATTTCATCAGTAACCAGCCTAGATAGACCCACAACACTGAGCAGTATTTCAGTAGCAACCAGTTAAAACAGAGCAGGAAAAGTGAATAATATTCTAATAGCATCTAGCTTAGACACTCATTGTGGAATATTCCAGAAACAACTAACAGGCTTAGAGATAAAAAAAGAAAATAGTGTATAGTCTATTTCAATGGCAATACTTTAGACAGTGCCTCAATACAGCAAAATTGTAATAGCAATACCAGACAGTACCTCACCAATGTGTAGTGTTTTAATATCAGACAGCTGAGGTAGAACCTCAGTGTTGCATTGTGGATACATAGCAAAAATCTTAAGCATAACCACCACAGAGTATTTCAGTATGGAATACCCTCGAGAGGGCCTCAGCTATGGCGACCCTGCTAAAATGTCTCAGCACCGACATAATCTGATACACCATGGGAAATAACCCTGTCATGTCTGTGCCAAGTCATCATAGGAAGACCAAAAAAAAAAAAAAACAACTGTGTTTCTGATCTGAAAACTCGCCCTGGAAATCAATAAAACCTGTGGGATTAAATTTCTCAAACACATTATCCGCACGAAATTTAATCAGAAGTCTTGTTTTTATTGTCAGGGATCTATAAAAGGTTGTTAAAATGGCAATCTAGAAAAAATAGGAGAACACGTAAAATCTTAGGACAGTCCATTTCGCTGAATCACAGATCGACGACAGCAAGAGGGGANNGGGGGGTGGGGAGCTTGTGATTATGCCAAGAGCACTGTGTCATCACTGATGTTTTTCATTAGATGGGAGCAAAATCGTGTTATCTGGAGAAAAGTAGACCTGTGTAAAGAGTTGTATTCTTAGTGCCTTTACAGACGCGCTACAGATGTCACGCAGTAAATTCTGCGCAGAAAGTGTCGCTTATTTTGTGACGGGCGACATTTAACGGTACAGCTCAGTTCAACATGGACGATCAGAGAGTCAGGGTGGCTTTGGTCATGATGATGTCACGGCGTACCAGAATGTGGGCGACACATATCTACTACGCCAGGACTGAAACTACTGCCTGTCGCTCGTGTGACCGCACCCATTTGCCACAGTGTATCTCCAGACTGCGCAGTAATTCCTGCTGCATTTTTTACATCTCGTCTGTCAAGGGCCTTAGAGCCTACTCGTATAGTCCAGTGCAAAAGAAGATTTCAAAAAGTCCATTTATTTTTCGCCCAAAATAGGTCAGTTGTGAATAATGTGGAATCCACGTGAGGCAAACATGCGTTTAGCAAGTGAGCACTGAGTTAATGAGTAAGCGAGTTTCGTATTCAAAGTGAAACAAACAAATCTTAGCTGTATGGTCAAGTCACGGTATTTTGGAATTAACTGCTGACCGTCTTCTTCTTCCTACTTCTTCTTTTTCTTTTTATAATTACCATCATCATAATACTCTTTTTAAGCATTTGGGATTTAGTGTAACATATGTCATCAATAAAAACCGCCATCTCTCTCACATTAATTTGTTGGCCAAACTTGTGACAGTAAAAACATGGTGTTTGTTTGCCTCATACCAAACTTTAATGTCAGGATCGTCTTCGGTTTTCCATCACAATATTGGCGAAGCCTATCACAGGGTTAAAAGTGAAAAAAAAAAATAGTGTTAATACATTTGCTTTCTTCGAGATGCTTTCCAAAGTGTCCTGGCTGAAATTCTGGTCAGATACTACACTTGACACTAGCGAGAACTTAAAACCTTCAGGTCTTGTATGCTTCCCTTCCTCCACCACACTCCCCC
>JAWQUT010000369.1:425288-435829 GCA_033807755.1 Ellobium chinense | reverse complement strand
GGGGGGGTAGGAGGTAGGGATGAGGGTTGATGGGGGAGGGAGTTAAAGATCTATAGAATCTGTAGCATATTATAATTCTTCGGTTCTGTTGAGAAGGAATATAACTTTGGTTAGTGTCCAAGATTGGCAAAGTTGCCCTCGTAAATGTTAACCCTTATAGCACCGATAGCACCGATAGCACCGATAGCACCGATAGCACCGAAGCAGGATCTGGTTGTTCTGATCACCATCTACGGCAGCCCCTGATGCGGGTGTCGGTTTAATTCGTCACGCCCTGCCCAGTTCTAAACCACAAACGCCAGAGAATAAATCTGACTATCAAATCAGAGAAATCAAAGCCAAACTAGAGAATCCATGACTCCCAGCAATGATTATGTCAGTGCTATACCCGACACGCTGTACGCTGTCAGTGTAGGTAAGATGACAGAGGATAGGTAGACACTCGGCCACGTTTAATTGATCTCCCGCGGGTTGAACGAAAGAGCTGGTCCAGTCCTTTTATTTTGTGGGCGGTTTCTCGGATATATCAATCTCTACGCAAGCCAAGATAGCTGCGACTGATGCGGAAGAACTAGAAACGATTGCGTTAATTAGAAAGTGGTGTTTGCCATGCTTATTATTATTATTATTATTATTATTATTATTATCTCGTTCCAGCACTCACTTGCAATTATTTATCGACATTCGCTGACATATAATTTTACACTCCAGTTGATTCTTGCCATATCCTCCTTCGATACGAGGAGTTGATAAAAAGTTTCACAACCAAATTTGAAGCCATAAAAAAGGGCCGTCAGTTTGCTGAGCTCCCACTTACGGTGTATGGTCAAACATCCACAGTTTTCTAACTAATGACTAACAAGTTTAACATACAGAAGCTGCCCACATTTCCCCGGCGGCTGACGAGCAATAGCGAAAAATATAGTCTGCTTCTGACTAACTTCCCATTCTATGAATGGGGTGAACATGGATGATAGGCGAAAGTACAGAGCATTGAGGTACTGACAATGGTCTGAAGGTCCCATAATAAAACGTTTTTGCTAAGTCAACTCCAACTAAGCTAACTTCCGCGTTAAGCAACACTTAAATAGTGATGTGATGTTATCATCAAATCTCATTTGAAAGTAAAAGATGCACTCGCTAGTAGAAGCTAATGTAACAAACCATATCAGTCAATCATTTTCCTCCGCCAATGAAAAGAAAAAAAAACGAAAAAAAAAAACCAAACATTGAAAGCTGAAATTATGATTGTCGGAGTTGTGGCTTGCGTTGCCTGGATGAACGTGCAAGCTTAATAAGAACTGACAGTGGTCTAACTTGAATACTAAACTAACGAGAGATTTCACCATCTTTGTGGAGATACGGCATTCTGTTTTGATCTGAGATACTTCCACATGTACTTTCCAACAGTTCTTGTATGGAGATCTAGTTTTAACCTGTTAGTTACGGACATCCCAGATTACGCCCGTAGCACATATTACAACAGCAACACATAAAACAATTATTGGCAACGAGACAGCACATGACACAGATTTATGTGACTTAATTATGTATGTATGTGTTATTATTATAATACGCTGTGGGACTACAGCTTCATTTATCTTCACACATCATCATGCAGTGCAACACTCAAATCCGCTTAATGAGCATGTCGTCCGCGCTCAGTTATTATACATGCACGACTATCAGAGCATCCAAAACCACAAACTCCAGCAGTCACTGCTATTTATTTTCGCTTTTCCATTGTCATAGGAATATGGTTACCTGATATAATCTCTTACCTTGGGCTTTGTGAGCGGATGCAACTTTATTGTCGTCAGCGAGATTTGGTGGGACAACCATAGTACTAGTTTACTGAAGCCCAATTTGAGCTTGATTAGAGTTGATCAATGCATTGAGAGCAGTATATATTCTTTAATTTTTTTGCAGGATGATATTTAACAATATCATTATACATAAAGCAGCTCGTAAGATACACGACCAATTTTGAAACATACGCTAGTCAGTAATTAATTCAAGAACTGTAACGTATACTATCTCTTGTCTAGTTAGTTACTGAAATATTACAATGGTATTTTTGTGTTTTGAAATTATGTAAATGTTCATTTGTTTTTTTTTCTTTGTTTTTCAGGTGACCTTCTGAAAAACCCCATGATAAAATAATTCGGGGGATGTTCTTTCTAAGGACAGCGCAAAGGAACACTTTATTTTTGTAATAGTAAGTGGATTTACCGTGCTACATCTAGAGATTTTAAGTAATAAGTCCACGAACGTTTCTCGTACAATCTGACAAATCACGGTGGACACATTTTACTGCAGTGCAGAAAGTTAACCAATCGGGATGGGCATAGTTTGTGATAGTATATTATATATTTGACAAAATGCACAGACGTACTCTACTGCAGTGCGGACATTTACTGACGAAAATCACAGTGGACGTACTTATTTTGACAAGGGGTGGTGGACATACTCTACTGCGGTGGTGAAATTTGACAAATCACAGTGGACATACTTTATTGGAGCGTGGAAGTTTGACAAAGCTGGAGGACAGATTTGCAATAGAGAAACGTAGTCGACGGGTTTTCAGTTAAGAAAACTGACAAAACTAGTGGTCAGCAATTTCACTGACCCGAGTGGACGGTTTTTCAGTGGAGAAATTTGACGAACTTACTTACTGTGGACGAATAGACAGTAAAGATGTTTTGACAGAGAATATTTTGGGATATAAAGGATTTTGACAAAAATCGTCGGACAGTACACAGTGCTTAGTTGAACAAAAACCAGTGGAAGTTTTTGTGGTTTAGCCGTAGTGGATGGATTTTCAGTTGAACGCAACTATGTGACCAATTCTTAGGCATACGCCCTTCTTACTTAAACCATGTAGATAAAAACAAAATTTCTGATCACCCTGAAAACGGTCTATCATAGAACTCTCGTGTGCTCATAGCAAAAAGATCTAGCGCACCCTCCAAAGGATACTGAAAACATTCGAGTCATTTGTAAACATTCATTAGTGTCTCGGAGAAATATTTGAAGAGGACGGACACCATCTTCTCAAACATCCCCGGAGTCCACAATCGACTGTACACTCCTCAGTTACCACTCTTGATTTACAAGGGGAGGTGAAGGCCATCAGTGCATTCAAGGGAAATCGTGAAGGAAAACAAAGTCTTGAAGAAAGAGAGGCTGAGCCGAAGGTAAGGTATTAACAGCGGTTTCTGTCAATATTGTTTTGGAAGTCTTGTCTTTCTTGAGCTCCTTTGTTCGCATTCTGCTGCCGACTTGGGTAGTTGTCACTCTGAGTTACGCTGTTATTTTTTGGTTGTCACAACTCTCTCGAAGCACTTATAATCGCTGAGTCGGATATGACCCTGGCGTTAATAAGATGACCACCGCACACCACGGAATAGTCATCGATGTTCTATACTGTACATCACCGTTATTTTTGAAAGCGTTTTCCGGTTGCTGAAGTGATTCCACCGTCGTCATATTCCATCATCTTTGGGCAAAGTGTGAAGGGAAAACGATTGGGAGCAGACAAAGTTGTAGTGTTTCAATTTTACACACCTATCCATTTGCCAAAAGCAAAATCAGTATATATTTGTACAATAATAATAAAAATAATAATAATAATATTATTATTATTAACAGTATTCATAGCATTTATATAGCGCTCATCCCTGTAGATACAGGCTCTGAGCGCTTTACATAGAGAAGTAAATAAGAGTATATAATATTCAGCTCACACACCCAAGCATACTACACTCTGTACACATGTACTGCAATATAGATGTAAAAAAAAAAAGATTTGGTTTCGCAGACTGTCATGGTCAATCACGATATTGTTTGAACAAATATGTTTTGAGAAGTTTCTTAAATCCACAACACAACAGTGTCGGTCCCCACTAAACGGAAACGTTTCCCTCATAGTGTGCGAATCGTCATAGTGTTTACATTTTAATCACTGAAGCGGAAGTGATGGCGGTCAAAATGGCTGCGTTGAAGTCGAGGGTCGCAAAAGACGGTAATATAATGTATGGCAGTTTATTTCGGACAGATCTACGTATTATGTTATGGAGCAACGTAGCCATACGGTTACCGTGTTGAACTCAAGACCAAGAGGTCTCTGGTTCGATTTCTCCCATGGTCATGTTGTATGTGGATTGAAATAGCATAATAGTGATGATCTTAGAGCAGTTAATATTTGCGCTAGCAGCATTTGTTTGATGCCAGATTCCACCCATGTCTCCTAGATACTTCGATGCACGTAGGCTTTTCTGAACTTCCTGTGGTGACACAAGAATACCTCATTTGAAATCAGGACATGTCCTTCATTCCATGCAAGTCAGTGACTAGATCTAGGGAGAAAAATCAGAAAACCCATTATGGATATGTCTAGAGGTTCTAAAAGACATGGGCGAAATCTTGTGGCGAGTAATTGGTTCAATAGCAAGTAACAGATGATCCAAGGTCATCGCACTAAATGAAAACAAAATGCACTATTCAACACGTTGGTGTGCAAATTTGCATAGAAGTTAAGAGTGCACTTTAGATTATGATTTGGGCACCATTCTGTCTGCGTCACAACTCATGGGAGAGACCTGGGTCACCCTTAAGCGAAGAAAATGTCAATGCGGTGAGTCTTTTATTTTGTACTCTTGTAAAATGATAAAACTCCATCACCCAATCATTATATTATTGTATTTTCTCTTTTGTTCCTCCCATATATCCATGATTTGATTTTAGGTCCTCTCTGTCTCTGTCTCTCTGTCTCTATATCTGTCTGTTTGTCTGTCTGCCTCTCTCTAACTCTCTGTCTCTCTCTGTTTCTCTCTCTCTTTTCTTTTCTTTTTCTGCTGGAAACTAAACTGATGTGCCTTTCACTGACAATAAAGTTGTATCCTCTCTCTCTCTCTCTCTCTCNTCTCTCTCTCTCTCTCTCTCTCTCTCTCTCTCTCTCTCTCTCTCTCTCTCTCTCTCTCTCCTTCGCTCTCTCCCCCTCTCTTTCTCTCTCTTTTTTACGCGGTAAACAAGACAGGCTAACAGAAATGAAATGAAATTCCAAGGACAGACAACTTATATAGAGTACTGACCGCCTCTTCCATGACCTTTGCATATATATTTCCCATCAAGGCTCATTATGTCCTGTCTGCCGTTTTCCATTTTCCATCTTCTCGGCAGGATCTCTTGAGAAATTGAACTCTCTTATTCTTGACATCCTGTACGTCTGTCTATCTTTTATCTGAGTCCAGGAGTGTGTGTGTGTGTTGATGGTGCCATGGGACAGGAGGACGCTGATGACCCACATAAATATTACTTGTCGATTAAAAGACTGTAGCCACTTGTCACTTGATTTGTCATGTTGTTGAACCGTAGAGGGTCAGAAAACTATTGAATACAGTCCGCTCTGGTAAATCCGGTATCTTCTTTATAGGAATTTTTGTCTTATTGCAACATATCTGCTGAAGAAAAAGAAACAAACTATTAATGTCCATCAGAAACGATGATGCTTCACTGTACACTTCGCTTAATAACAAAATGTGTTCATGCTTGTGAGTAAACGGCGACCACATAATTTCAGGCTTACCTATTATAAAGATGAAACCGTTTTATTTGGCAAGCGTTTTCTCCAAAATGGCTTTATGGTACCCTTTAGACGTTTGGAATAATCATCATCCCTTTCCTTGTAAATAGAGTCCTTTGACCTTTCCAATTCTCCAATTCTCCTGGGCTACAGCGAGCTGGAATTGGCTTTCCCTCAGTAAGATGATAGACTAGACAAGATGTGATGTCCTAAATGAACTTTAAGAAATGTACTTGTTTTTTTGTGTGAACACAGTTGCCTCCCCTCGAATGACATCAATATGGGAACATAAAAAAGAAAAAAAAAACTTTGCGATTGAGCTTAGGATACAAACAAACCGGCTCTTTTTTTTTTTTCCTTTTTTAAATCAATCAAAAATTTTACATTATACGGTATTCTTTAGTAGTATCATATTTCTTGCCAATATTGGGGATGATCCTAACCCTCGTGGTGCTGTGATCGAATTTAGTCTACCATCCGCTCGCTACGCACTACGCTTGAATGTGGCAATATATTATATATACACTCATCTCCTTGCCAAGTGCTGGGCGCGGCGGTCGAATTTTGCAGGCCGGTGTCAGTTTTTGGCCAGGCAGACAACATGTGCAACAGTCATTATCCATAACAATGGTCATGCAGCCAGCGGGAGGCTGGATCCGAGGCGCTTTGTGTTACGAGAGTCGAGCGGAGTTGGCAGCACATCCTTAAGGATATATTTTGAAGATTTCCTGGCTGGATAGCAATTATTGCTACCCACAGTGGCCGAAAATTCAAAATCCATAAGGATTTTTTTTTTTTTTTGGTCGGTGAAACGAGAAAGATCGCCATTAATAGGACATCTGAGTCGAAAGACATCACTACTTTTTTGTTCTTTCTTTAGACGTGTTATCTCAAAACTATCGGCATGTGGTTGTGTTGTGTTCTTTGTTGTTGTTGTTGGTGGTGGTGTTGTTTTTCTTGTTCTTGCTAATGGTGGTGGTGGTTGTGGTGTTTTGTTGATTTTGACATTCGTCCGTTAGTTAGTTAGCTTTTTAATTCGTTCGTTCGTTAGTTTCTTGGTTCGTTCGTTGGTTCCTTCGTTCGTACGTTCGTTCGTTTGTTCGTTCGTTTGTTCGTTTGTTCGTTCTGCCGTTCATTCGTTCTTTCGTTCATTCGTTTGTTCGTTCATTCATTCGAACAGTGGTTTTTTGGGTTGTTCGCTTGTTCTTTCGTTCGTTCTCTATTTTCGTTCGTTTGTTCCTTCGATAAGTCAGCAGAAAAAAAACATGGCCTTTATACTGATGTGGCAAACTCAGACCAGAACTCTCTTTTCTTTCTTTTGGCCGTGTAACCGCAATCTATCACAATCACGTTACATTTCAAGCTTATGTTCCATCTAATCTGACCATTGTTAAAATTACAGACCACACCAAACACCGAAACAAAAACAAAAAAAGTTGGTTTCATATTACGGAAAACACAACAAGACCCAATACATTTTTGCGGCTTGCCTTGTCGACTCTCATAGAGATGTTTGGTGGTGCAATTATTGTATAAACGTTACCTTAAATGTCATCTGTTGCGTGTGAGTAGGGCATAAGGTGCACGTGTTTAATGGCCGTGAGCTATGTGCGTGCTAGTGTCAAGGGATGATTTTGCTTGTATGTGCCTCAGGTAATTGCTTTTGTCTGTCTTTCTCTCGTATACAAAGTTGTTTTAACCACTAGTGGTGGGCCAATACCTGCATTTTATGTATCGCTATACTCAGTCTTTATACTGTAAGCATCGATTTTTTTTTTTAACCAGTAACATGATTGGTACGAGGGATCGGAATAGGATCGAAATTGGTTTCGATATGTTTGGAATAATTCTGAAGGCCCTTTGTCATTGTAGGCTCTTTGGTGAAGCAGCTTACAGATTGTTATTGAGGATGAGTGGGAATCACGATTATTATCAATGCGTTTCATGCTAGCCAGGTCACTATACCGATTTAGACGTCGCAAGCCATGCAAAAAGGATAAATATTTCAGAGATAGTTTGGGGAGAATTGGGGAGCTGAAATCGATAGTATCGAAATGGTATCGAAACTCTTAATTGTCAAACGTATCGATACCCAGAAACAAGACTGCCCACCACTATTAAACATTTACAGCGGAGTTTATGTTAGGTTGAGTTTTTGCGGCTTTCTTATTTTTTTTTTCCATGGTGATTTTTACATTTCAGAAAAAACACTTAAAAAATTGGTACCATATTAATACAAACCCTCCTTCCAATATAATAACCGTGACAGATTTGGAAGTATCAGTCACATCGGTCCTGTAATATATAATCGTATAATGTGATCATTGCCAACATCTTTAGCCGACAAAGAGAAGAAAGGAGATCCCTGCTATAGGAGCTGTGAGGTATTGATATAGTGAGTGATATCATCATTTAACATTAAAATGTGTGATTACTACTACAGTCTCACTAGTTTCATGAGATCTTAGTGATCGATCGATTGCTTGCTTGTTTGCTTGCTTGCTTGCTTGATTGATTGATTGAATGATTGATTGATGGATAGATGGATAAATCAATTGATTGATGTTTAGGTTGATTGATTGATTGATTGATTGATTGATTGATTGATTGATTGATTGATTAATTAATTGATTGATTGATTGATGGATGGATGGATAAATCAATTGTTCCATGTTTGGGTCGATTGATTGATTGATTCATTCATTGATAAATCAATTGATTGATGGATAAATCAANGAGATGTTTGGTGGTGCAATTATTGTATAAACGTTACCTTAAATGTCATCTGTTGCGTGTGAGTAGGGCATAAGGTGCACGTGTTTAATGGCCGTGAGCTATGTGCGTGCTAGTGTCAAGGGATGATTTTGCTTGTATGTGCCTCAGGTAATTGCTTTTGTCTGTCTTTCTCTCGTATACAAAGTTGTTTTAACCACTAGTGGTGGGCCAATACCTGCATTTTATGTATCGCTATACTCAGTCTTTATACTGTAAGCATCGATTTTTTTTTTTAACCAGTAACATGATTGGTACGAGGGATCGGAATAGGATCGAAATTGGTTTCGATATGTTTGGAATAATTCTGAAGGCCCTTTGTCATTGTAGGCTCTTTGGTGAAGCAGCTTACAGATTGTTATTGAGGATGAGTGGGAATCACGATTATTATCAATGCGTTTCATGCTAGCCAGGTCACTATACCGATTTAGACGTCGCAAGCCATGCAAAAAGGATAAATATTTCAGAGATAGTTTGGGGAGAATTGGGGAGCTGAAATCGATAGTATCGAAATGGTATCGAAACTCTTAAGTTTCAAACGTATCGATACCCAGAAACGAGACTGCCCACCACTATTAAAAATTTACCTCCGAGTTTATGTTAGGTCGAATTTTTTTGCTTGGTGATTTTGACATCTCAGAAAAACACTGAAAAATTGCTACCATATTTATACAAACCCTCCTTCCAATATGATAACCGTTAAGGATTTGGAAGTATCAGTCACATCGGTCCTGTAATATATAATCGTATAATGTGATCATTGCCAACATCTTTAGCCGACAAAGAGAAGAAAGGACAAAGTATCAGTCACATCGGTCCTGTAATATATAATCGTATAATGTGGTCATTGCCAACATCTTTAGCCGACAAAGAGAAGAAAGGAGATCCCTGCTATAGGAGCTGTGAGGTATTGATATAGCGAGTGATTTCATCATTTAACATTAAAATGTGTGATTACTACTACTGTCTCACTAGTTTCATGAGATCTTAGTGATCGATCGATTACTTGCTTGTTTGATTGATTGATTGATTGATTGATTGATTGATCAGTCAGTTGATTGATGTTATGTTGGTTGGTGGATTGATTGATTGATTGATTGATTGATTGATTGATCAATCAAATGATTGAAGTTTATGTTGGTTGATTGATTGATTGATTGATTGATTGATTGATTGATTGATTGATTGATTGATTCATTCATTCATTCATTCATTCATCCATTGATCCATTGCTGGATCGACTAGTTTATTGATCTCTGTACTAATGCATTTTTGTTGGATGTATGATCTGTTCCATCATTGTACTTTGTAACTATGAGCCAATATACCGCATTGTGATCTGAGCTTTTTTTTTTTTCAATGAGGTGGCTTTTTTCCCCGTTTCTGTGAGAGTTTGACACTTTGAAAATACTCACAAACCTTCGTGGCAAAATATGGGACACAACGGCTGTGTCAGCGTTTATCTTCCAACATTAAAAAGAAAGAGAAAGAAAGCTTATGGCACCAAAAATCATTTTTATGAATGCGTTCATTTGCAACAAGACGATCTTCACTGTAGCTAGGAGATAATACTATTATCACTAACTAGAACGACGTTCACAGATAGCAAGCTAGCGAGAGAGCGAACGAGGCAGGAGTGAAAGAGAGAGACAGAGAGCGAGCGAGAGAGAGAGAGAGAGAGAGAGAGAGAGAGAGAGAGAGAGAGAGAGATGTTTCTTGCACGTCCTCTCCCGTCCCTACTGAAAACCGTTGCCCGCTACCCATGCGCCTCATTAAGGAAATGTCAAGTTTTTGTCCTGCGGTGATCTCCTCCATCGTTACTGCTCAACCAATGAGATCCAGCCCTAAAAACCTGTCATTTAACGTTTGTTCCTGGGCATTTTAGTCTGTTTCTTTCGGGAGTTTTTCCTGCTGTCAGCGACAAAAGACCGTATGCGCCAGAACGACGGTTTTTACAGAAGACGCAACAACACCTCTGGCTTTGCGCCTGTTTTTCATCAATGAACCAACGGCTCATACAGATGGATACTGTGAAAGAAAAACTTAGATAGAATAATGGAGACTGTTTAGTTCAGTCCAAATGTGCCAAAATGGTATTTGACTTAATTTTTCCCTTACTGACTTTTTTTTTTAATATAAAAGGTAACTCAACCCTTCACCCTTCCCACTTAACACCCCCCCCCCC
>JAWQUT010000369.1:406171-418605 GCA_033807755.1 Ellobium chinense | reverse complement strand
ATTCTGTATGTATGTGTGTGTGTGTGTGTGTGTGAGTGTGTGTGTGTATGTGTATATATGTGTGTGTTTCATCAAGACCAGGTCAAGCTATTAAATCATGGTATATTTTACAATTCAAATAAGGCTTCTAATTTCTCAATACCAGTGTGTTTCACTCTTGCAGCGAAACATCCCGAGTCTAACCCCCTCAGCTGGCTGCGTAACCCAGTTTTGATAGATAATAAGCGTTCCACGTGTTGTCTGCCGACCAATCAGCTGACACTGAGCTGCAAAATTCGACCGTCGTCTCACACGGTTGGCGCTGGCCCACGAATTTAATTTTGAATTAAACAGTGTAGTTGTGGCAAGAGATACCTGGCTTAACCTGGTGGCTGCAAGAGTTAAAAGTAGTCTTAGTTTCTCTGATTCCAATTCCAGGCAGCGTTATTTTGGCTTGCTCCTTGGATCAGTGACATCCATTAAATGTCACGTCTCATTAGGATATCGAAATGACCTCTATGTTTGATAGAGTACGTCACTTGGAGATGTTGAGCCATGACCGGAACTGGTGGACATGATAGATTCGTGACCGCTGTGTTGCATCAGCTCTTGGTCACTGAGTGCAAGGCTTATGACCATATGTCATTATCATCGCTGTCACTCTTGAGACCTGCCAGTGCTTTGACCTGTTTACTGGCATAATATATGGATTGGATGAGGCCTTGCAAACGTATTATGAATATCAGATCAGATTCAAAGTTCAGTTTGTGGGCCTTACTGGAATACTCGGAAACCTGGAGCAAGATCTGTGGACATTTTGTCATGATCAGTGCTTCCACTTGTGAAAGGCACAGGCACCTTGACCTTTTCGAATGTATAAATACACCGGATCACTTTTCTAACATTATTGGTAAGTCTTTGCTAACGTATTTATCAGACTCAATTCAAAGTTTAATTTCTGAGCTCGCTTGAGTTTTCGAGAAGCTGGGCCAAGATCTATGGGAAAATATCATGATCATGATACTGGGTTTTATCTGTCGACTGCATGGAGGAAATAAAAGATAGAGAATTTGCGTGTGACATCCCAGAAGTAGTCTGATGATAATGACTACCAGCCAAATCCCTGGTTACACATGATCACAGCTTCCCCTGGTAGAAGGTTCCAGTACTTTGATTCTTTGTTTACACAATAAATGGATCGCTTTTCTAACATCAAGGGTAAATCCTAGCAAAAGAATTATCAATGTCAAATTTAAACTCCATGCAGTGGGTTTTCATGGGAATTTTTTGATCCAGCGGCTATGTCAGCCCGAGCCCTTCAGCTTGATGGGGATAGAATAATGACAGATACAAAGCAACATTTATTTACCCTTAACTCCTTCACTGCTTGACCTAATCCCCATAACAGGTCATCTCAAGACACGGCCAATTTCATGACCCATTTTTTTTTTATCCACACCTACAGTACATAAATCCTTTGCTACAGAGTAAATAAAGCATGCAAACTATGTGGATGAATCATTTATGAGAGAAAGAAAATGTTTATTTATGTATTGATACTGTGTGAGAGAAGAATAGTATGTCTGTTTACTGAGCCGCATTTTCCGGCTCGAATTAGGGAATGAGTTAAGGGAAGAAGATATGGTTTACAATGACCTACAATCGTATACACTTTATCACGATACAACATCTATGTACAATTAATAGTGAATATAAAAACAGTACTACCACCTAATCACACATGCAAATCTCCCAGCTCAGGAACTGAATCCATAAACCCAAGATCTTATGGTCATCAGTTTATGAAATCTGTTCACAAGCCACACTGCCACGTTGCCTCCATTCATGAACTAATTCCAACATTAACAATACGTTTGTTTAGCTCAGGTATTGTAAATACAAATGAGCACACATGAAACTGATGAATAGATGGCCAATAGACAATGACAATAATCCCGTCTACATTATAGCATTGACACACGCACGCTCTCTCTTTCTTTCTCTCTCTCTCTCTCTTTCTCTCTCTCTCTCTCTCTCTCTCTCTCTCTCTCTCTCTCTTTCTCTCTCTCACGCGCACACACACACACACATACCCACACTCACATACACGCGCACGCACACATGCATCTTAGGCTTATGAGGGCAGTCTCTTCAATATAAGTTTTACAAAGCAGTGGCCATATTTATGCAAAACCCATCCATTAATTAACGTAATGCTTTAACCCTAATGAACACTACTAATGTTTTAGAAGTTTCAAGCACACTTTTCTCTCAGTATAATCCACGTAACTAAAGGCAGGATCAGAAATGTATATTATTAGGTCAGAAGAGGCAAAAGCATATTTTACCAAAAGCATCTTTTCCCCCCGTCCGTTCCGATCGTTTTCCGAGAATAAATTTACCCGAGTTTTTTATAATGGCCTTCGTCAGGGGTCATTAAGTGAAGACCTTATTTTTTGTATATTTTTTTGGGGTTGCTGCTTGCTCTTATGACAAAAAATTGAGGGCTCCTCCAGCCAGCGCACTTAAGAAAAAAAAATGGGCGTTGCTTATTGCTTTTACACATCGATCAAAAGCGATCGGTGCTAACAAAATGAAACGAAAAGTCAATAATCTTTGGCAGCCCTTCCCCCTTTCCCTCCTCTATGCAAGCCTTTCCCTCATCTCTTTTTGTGTCCTTTCCAATTCCGCGTAGCCAAATATTATAAATCACAAACTTCCTAGAAAATCGAATGACCAAACCGAAAAAAAAAAATGTAAAAAAAAGCAAAATAAAAAAAAACCTACCAAATCAATCGCCCAGGGAAGAACATGAATCAGTCTGTCCCAAAAATCTGGCCAACTGAGTGAATTGCCAGGAGAAAAGAATAGATCTAGAACTAGGAAAGAGAATGTAAAGTAGGCCAGACACTTGAGAGGACTGGCGCTCTTTTATGAGGGAGACTAAAGGGGAAGAAATATGGCCATAGAAAATTATAGCCCTTCTGGGCGATACCCTGAGTACCATTATCGATACCAAAAGTTATACAAGCAGTATTTGATACACGTGTTAATACATTGAGTCTTTAGTGCTTCTTAAATGTTAATGGTATGTTGTTGTTTTTTTCCCCGAGCCTATGTCGTTTAACTTCTTTTCAGAATATTTAACTCATGTTATATTCTCCTTTTCTCATTCTCTCTCTCATTATCTCACTCTCTCTCTCTTTCTCTCTCTCTCTCTCCCTCTATACATATATATATATGGTATATATATATATAAATAGAGAGAGAGAGAGAGAGAGAGATTTCTATTCTCCTCGTGCATCCAGAATGATCTTATCACGACTGTATCAGATTAAAAGCTCTTGTTCTAAAAGTCTTTCTAGGGGTACTATTGTTTTATTTAACATTATTTTAAATCTGAGAGACAACAGAACTGCACAGAATCAAACTCTAGGTGTTCCTTCCTTTACGTCCTGAGCTAATGTTTACCCAGCAATGCGCGGGTCATACCAGCCGCCACTGTATTATATTTTTTGATGTTTTCTTTTTATAGTAGAGTGTATATTGTAATCAAGACCACGTGTAAATACAGCTCGTGGATTTGGCAAGTGTGAAAACACTGAGTAATTCATATTAGAGAATCAAAAATAAAATTTTACAATATTTTGTTCAACTTTAAAGGTATCGATACTTTCACTTAATCACTTGACAAATCATCGATACCCGATATCGATACCAGCCCACCACAACCTTGGAAGGCGGAGAAAGTTAAGCACCCTGGATAGACTGGAGGGATTTGCATGAAGAAGAGATACAGGAAAGTCGATTTCGAAGTAGAAATCCTCCGCGCATCACATCCAAAACCCACGACGGATACCGACAAAAAAAAAAGATGGCGGAAACTACTATTATGGAGTTAAGGATTGGCAGTGGTTTTCAGGCTGTTGGCGTCCTTTTTACCCTTTAGTAGGCGAAATATTATCAGTTGTTATTAATGCAACCGTCTTAACATGAAAATAGCATGTATATATAATAGAAAATGTAATTTCAACGTTTATTACAACTGAAGATATACAAACGTTCGCAGGAAATACCTGCTTGTGAAGGCTCAGAACACTAAGCAGCACATCATCATCATCATCATGATCAACAGCATCATCATTCTCATCATCGTCATCCTCATCATCGTCATTATCAACATCACCATTATCATCATCATCATCAACAACAACAACATCATCACTGATCAATAAAGCAGGCAAATGCACAATGCATGAGAAGAGAAAGTGAAGCTAAAATAAATAAAGGCGTAAAAAATGCATCAAATAGTGAAATAAAGCAATAAAGACAAAGAAGACTAAAGAAAAGGAGACTGAAAAATGAAGCAAGCACTCGCCAGACTAGCGATCGAACATGAGGCTTCTAGCATGTCACTCGGATGCTCTGCTGACCGAATTATCACGCAGTCATCATCATCATCATCATCATCATCATCATCATCATTATTATTATTTCCAAAATAGAAGAAACTGTCAAACGGGGTATATGAGTTTGTAAGTTCCATTTTTTTTCGGACTTCAATCCTGTATTCCGAGGTACTATACAATATGTAACACAATAAGGAAACAGAATGAATACAAAATAATTGCTGATAATACTATTATTATTATTCTCAAGTTGTTTTGTTTTAATATAGGGTCCCTTATTGATCATTCTCTAAATCTTAACAAACTGGACTCCAGTGTGAGAACCACTGATGCTTAAGGACTTTCAAACAAATCACGAAAAATCACGAGCAGCATTACGTTACCCGGGTACTCACAAAACATCTTCACGCGAGAAGACGAGAGAATACGAGATAGATCATACAATAATAAATGCAAATGGCGGCAACTAATTCCAACCTCAAGGGCTCCTCTGACGTTTGCCATTTGCTGGTGTCCGGACTGCAAGAACCAAAATGGCGTCCATGGGGAGCAAAGGGGCGCTACTCTAAAGCTTATTTTATTGTGCTTATCTAGTGAATGTATGTTTTGAAACCTCTTGGACGCCATTATGTGTCAAACGGTCACTGTAACACCCCGCTTTGAGCCTTTTTTTAAATATTACTTTATCCGCGAGTGTTCTTCAGTTAGGGTGCCCGGTCAGGGAGTTATCAAATTTTAATAAGACTACGTAGTTAGTCAGTCGATCGACGAATGTAAATATCTGTCGATTACTATTTGTTCTTAAATTTTATTTTGCGCTGTTCCGCATTTAATTTTCCGATCACTGTCAAATTACATACATTTACACTCAATTACTGTGCGCAGGGAAAGTGTAAAAATCGCTAAAGACCGGTGGCCATATGCATATTAATCTATACGTTAGTTAGCGTATTGCTTTAGCCACAGTGAACACTACTAATGTTTTGGGTGTTTCCCGTGGATAGTGCAGTGCGTTAACTAACTCTGCACCGTGTGACTTTGATATGTCTTTCGTATCTAGTAATAATATATTTAGGTTTATCATAAAAACAGGGCTTATTTCCGGTCACATAAAATTGTGTAATAATTTTTTTGTTATGTCGCACGTTATATAAATTTGATCTTTGACCTGCTTATGAATAATTTGATTGTAAGCCTTAGAAAACTCTAGGCGTATGAATATGTGACGTCGTTTCTTTTGTAACTATTTTAACTACCGTGGGGTTTCCCTCTGTCTAGATTTTTTAAAATATAAATATTTCAGTCTGTATTTCTTATCGTTTGTCATCGTTCTCTCCATGTTTCAGTTTCAGTTCAGTTACACATTTGAATTAAATGTACTTGAAATGTCACAGTGTTCCCGTGGTCTGAAGTTTCATCGATGATTGTCAGCTGTTTGGGTCTACTTTGTGTCGCGTAACTCTGTGGCCCATTCAGTTCACTTGTGATTGATGTGTCTCAAACAGGGTGAGGGCCACTTCATGGTCCTTTTCACGAAGTTCATTTTTTTTAAATTAGAGTTTATATGATGAAAAGGATCTGAAACTCGTGATTGTTTGATATCAGATTCATGAAATTCATTATACCTTTATAACCCATTGCATAAATCTCATATCAAACAATCATTTATTATAGATCCTCTATATAAACCATGCGCTGATTTGGTATTCATTTTTCAAATCAACACGGCGTTGTTACAGTAGGTATTTTTGTGCGCACAGTTTTGGTATATAGCCAAGTGTTCACTCACGACTCTAGCGCACTTTCTAATTGCTAATTTAGATCAAGGCACTTTGTGATTTTTGTCACTCGGGTTATATTCACTTTGTAATATTAAGTAGTGACACCGAATCCTATTATATGCCCTATTCAGTATTCCATATCTTCGTAATGTAGACAACAGATTATATTTCTCAATACCTTTTCGTATATGAACGGGAATTTAGAGAACGTCTGAGTCAGCAAGAAGTTAGCGAGTGCGCCTATGATAAACTTATACTGCTCACAAAAGTTTAGCATTATTTTACGTGAAGTTGCATGATCTATCGAGTGGTCAGATAAGAAAAAAAAGAAAAGAAAACACTTAACATTCGTAGCTAGAGCCGAGTCGGGTCCAGCCTCCCGCTGGCTGAGTAATTATTGTTACAGATACTGACTTATGCACGTGTTGTCTGCCGGTCGACCAGCTGCCACTGGAGTGCAAAATTCTACCGCCGCGCCCAGCGTTCTGCAAGGAAATGTGTATAATTATATTCTATTGTCACATTCAAACGTAGCGAGCCGACAGTAAAATTCGTATATTCTATCACAGTATCAGAGGGTTAATTTCAAGGTCTAATAACATCGAAAATGCAAAATGCGCCTAATATCTTAGACACATTACCAGACAGATATTTGCTGCTAGAGGTGCAAACTTCCCTATAAAAGATAAAGTGTATCTTTGCAACCGCAATTATGGCACGAAAACATTGGCGCATTTTTCTTTTTTAAACATGTCAACAAAAGTATTGATTTTATATCACAATGCCCTTAGTAAGAAAAAAAAATGGCCTAAGTCTTTTTCTTCGGCGCTCTTCTTCGTTTTCCTACCATGACTCCAAATTTGCTCTGCTGGTGAAATTGATGGTCCTCTGGGAGGCCAGCTCGGTACTACTGTCAGGTGCCCCTGGCCAAATCTCTTCTCGTAGAGTCTGGTACTTTGGACAAGTCTTTAAGACGGGCGTCTGTTTGTTGCTCCTGGCGGCTGGTGCAGTCGGGCCTCTCTGCATATTATACCATTAAATTTCGACTGCATATTATGCCATTTTCGAAGCACGGTGAAGGTATGCGGGATATTCGAGAGCTTGCGCATTATTGATGGGATTTATTACTATCGTTAGAATTACATTAGTGCATTGGTGCTGACTGCACTCTTAGTAGTGCTCAACATGAAGAGTTAATGTAATTCTTACTATGGTAATACTGGTAAGAGATCACATCGTTAACGCGCATGCTCTCAGTTATTGACAGTCGAGAAGCGTCAAAACCCCAATTTCACTCAGACTGGCGATTATCTGGGGACTGCATCCGAGCGATGATTTACAGGTGTTACGACAGATAATCAGAGAATACATATACAAAACAAACTCGCGCCCTTTTGAAGCTGACGTGCGAGCAGACCAACATTCATGTATATACTAATCTCCCTTGGTGTCAGGTCGCCCGGAACCTCGCCAGTTCACCAACACATTGACTTAATGAACTCCGGGACTTCTAGTCGTATACACCAGCCACCAGGGAAATCAATACATGTATATTATTATTAACACGGGTTGTCAGAGTGTTTACTGCTCTATTAGCTTCGATGAAAGGTTCCACCCTCCCCCCCCCCCCNAAACCTAAAAAAACAAAATATTAGTATGACGGGGAGCAAATATTACGACGCAGATATGTTTGCAAATTGGACGGACTAGGGAACTTCAGAGTTTTATGAGGGCGGATGAATAATATAAAGTACAGATACAAGGTCTCTTCTGAGCTTAGTCGTGATTATACCTCGGGAAAAAATATTCAGCATATTATTATTTCATTGGCTTTATAATTACCACATGCGCACGCAACACGTGCGCGCGCGCGCGCGCACACACACACACACACACNCACACACACACACACACACACACACACACACACACACACACACACACACACACACACACACACACACACAAATACACACGCTTACGTACGAACAAAACGATACAGGTAGAAAGAGAGAGAAAGAGATAGAAGATGGGGGAAGATAGCGATGGCAAATCAAAATATTCAAATCACAGGCGACATAATCCACGGTTATGACCAATTTTGCGGATATTGAACAGAAACTTTATCTTCATATAATGCTTACCTTCCTTGGTTTGCTCTAATTGATGGCGGTCTACTAATAACATCGGGATTCTGTTGCTGTTTTCGACGTATTGCTGTGTATCGGTTTCATTAATTTGCTCGTCGACTTCCTTTACTCGGCTGCTCTGACATGCCTGCGGCGAGTATGCATAATCCTCACGTTAGTTAACGCATTGCGGTAACCACGGGTAACTCCTAAAACATTAGTAGTGATCACTGTAGTTAAGGCAGTGCATTAATTAACGTACGGATTATGCATACGGCCACTGGTGGCAAAGTTGCAAAGTTTACTTTAGCGCAGTCATCATAGATATATATACGTGAAAACTTTTATCATAATAATCACTAGCTTAGCAAATTGTCGCTGTAATACCCCAGGAAAAGGGAGCTGTCACATCTACACGCATTTATGGTGGTGTTTACAGATTGCGCCAAAAGAGTAGGTAGGTATACTTGTGTAGATTGCTCCACAGTGGGTTGAGGATACCTAGCTTGCGCCAAAAGAGTAGGTAGATATACTTGTGTAGATTGCTTCACAATGGGTTGAGGATACCTAGCTTGCGCCAAAAGAGTAGGTAGGTATACTTGTGTAGATTGCTTCACAATGGGTTGAGGATACCTAGCTTGCGCCAAAAGAGTAGGTAGATATACTTGTGTAGACTGCTTCACAATGGGTTGAGGATACCTAGCTTGCGCCAAAAGAGTGGGTTGGTATACTTGTGTAGAATGCTTCACAATGGGTGGAGGATACTAAGATTGCGTCAAAAATAGCATTCTCTGTTAACGGTCTGTTTCTGTCTATCTTTTATTTTCGTTTCAGCATAGTGAAAGACGACTGTACCAGTCTAAGCACTTCCTTTTAAACAACAGACTGCACAATCAGCTTTCGCAAAGTTATATTCGTTTTTCATGCAGTTTACTCTTGAGATAACCTGCTTACATTTGCTCATTTCCCTTTTCAATTAATTTTCCTCTCTAAATGATAATTTTTCAATGTATTCTGCATCAGATTGAAACCGGAAATTCAAAGTGGCAGTGATTATAGTTTCAGCTGAGTCCACTTAGCCTCGACTCCACCATCACATTCGAAAAGATGCGATAAACAGGATGAGGCGATTAAGAGTCAGGGTCTGTTTCCAGCTTTTATATTGAGTGGGCCCAAAATATCGTGATGGCATAAAATTTGAGATTTAGCAGAGCTCACTTTATGAGAAGTTTTACTGGCTTAACATGTTTATTGAGATAAGCCCGAACCATAACTGTGATAGATGGGCAAAACTGCAATGTACGACTGGAAGGCATGAAAATTAAATAAATGCATCACGTCTGTATGGTCACATCATTACAGGTACACAATGTACTTACACATTTTATTTGTACAGTTAAACAATAATACAGACCATTCACTTACACTTGTAGTCACTCAATGCTTACACTTCTTCTTTTTTTTTTTTTTTCACCACTACATACTTCATAGATTTATACCCATGTTGAATTGTTTTGAGTAACACAACTTCGATGTATTTTGCTAATCTAAATAAAATATTCGTTTTCTTACTCTCGGGCTACTACCCCGTAAAATCTTGTATCCACAAATTCGTGTCTTTCAGTGATTGATTGTTCAAATAAAACAATCATAATATTGTCATTTCTTACCCTATTGCAAAAAAAAAAGAAAAAAATGACATTTTCCATTCTGTAGCTCTTTTCTCTCCAAAATCTCCATTTCTACCTATGATTGCATGTCCTAAATCTTGTGAATCCTCATCCTAATAGTGTGCATCGTTCAGAAAGACCGTCACAATGCCTTGCATCTAATGGCAAATTGGACAGGTGAGAGGGCGGACAGCGGGGATTTAGTATAAATTACATTTAGATGTTTTATCGCCAAAAGCTTTCAAACGCACTTTGAAATACAAACAAATTTGACGTTAAGCAGACGGCTTAAAAGGATCAGATGCCTTTAAATTGTGAGATGTTGGTGTCTCCTGGGGTCTTTTGAAACAACGGCGAGATTGTCTTCCCTTGTCACACTTAATGTACAGTCTTTGAGAAGTGAACGGTAACAACCTCTTAAAGCGCTGATGGTTAATGGCATTTTCACGAACCAAGGGATAGGTGAGTCCATTTAAATGCAACAGTCATGACATTTGGAAAGATTGGGTTGTCAAACCGTTGCTAGTTATCTATTTCTCAAGAAGGGTGTGTGGAGGATGGAGGGTGGGGAGGGATGAGAAAGGGGATGAGGGGTATTAGTGTGTGTGTATCGAGGGGTTAAAGCAATAATGTCATATCTGCAAGAATGCTGTTTTGAGATAAACGAATTTGAATTTTTGATGAAAGCTGTGAAATCAGAAATTCCTTTGTATAGTCATAATAATATACTATGTATTCCGTGATCTGTACACACTAATTTAAGCACTTGAATCGCCTTAGTGTTGAAGATTTTCTAGTTTATTTGAAAAATCACTTTTGACAACTAAAAAGCTGAATATTTGCAGATATGACATTCTTGCTTTAAGCCCTCGGTATATTTCATGTGTGTTTTGGTTGGTACCAATGTGCGTATGAATGCGTATTGCATCATCATTGCACTGTTTCCACTTGAGAATGTGCGTGCGTCGATATCTGAGGTTGTGTAAACTCATTCAAGCGCTGAGAGCCTGCCTATGGGATTTGGCGCTAAAACACATGCTATCTATTATTATTAATCTGTGTTTTGAAACATGCTCCAGATAAGCCGCGAAAAGTGTGATTAAGCATCATACGACTACGCGGAGTTGTTTCCAGCATAAACTAAGTATTATGAGTACATCTGACCACTAACGCTTACTGTATAGAAATAGGATTCAAGAGTATGAATTCCATCTACAAGTTTATAAATTAATGAGGATTCTAGAGTGCTGTCGGAGCGAGGTTGTAAAAGTCTCTTCCAACCATTTGATAACATTTTCCTCTCCAGTCACAGGAACAGAAGAGGTGGTTAAGGTACTCCGAAGTCTGGTGCCATCACTGTGCTGAAATTGTATAATGTTTACAGTGTGGGTCCAAATTTAGATTCGTAACATTTTAATTTAGATGAAAAAGGGGTTAAAATTTTGACTTCTATCTGCAGACCACAGACTTGCACAAAATGATATCCGCTGAAGCCTTTGGGAAACATTGCATGCAACCGTTATTTTTTATTATAAATTCAGGATTGAATTTCACTATTTTAGCGTGTGGATGGGTGTTATACGTTTATTTCTGCACAATCTGTCCATAGGGCACATTTCATACTCTGCTATTGTTAACTTTAATAGTCCAAAGTTTTCTTACCACTTAGGCTCCTAGATCTGAGAAAACCTGCAACAGTCGAGGAACGAGTTTCCAAAACTGTAATCCACATAACAATGCCTCTGTATACTGGAAGGCAGCGTAGTCGTATGGTTTGTGAGTCGTAGTCTGAAACTGACGACTGCCAAGTCTAAGGTTTATGTGTTGAAGTCGTGGGTCATTTGGTTTACGTTTCGGTGTCTCTGGAAAAGACACTTCATCTCCTTTCCCTAGTCGACTCAGGTACATATGAGGACCTGGTCCTAGAACTTGGGAAGGGGTGGGTGGAGGACCAATAATGATATTGTTATATGTCTCATTTGTACTGTTATACATCAACATGTATGATGTATACTGTTCTATGTGTTTGTATTATGAGTTAAACGTCTAAACACTGTTTGGTATTGTAAACCAATTTCCCGGCTTGGTCAGTAAAAGTCTTTTTTTATTTTATTTTTTAAGTCATTCAAAATAAAGTAGATCTTGAAATCTGCATTGCTTCAAGAGATATGCTTTTGTTCAATATTTGTAAGCAAACAGCAGAATCACGTCCTTTCATCGTGTCCCTGTAGTTCCATTTCCCTCACAGTGCCCCTACAGGGGATTAGAAAAATGTTGTCCAAAGTAGCTTAACAAAGCATTTCCTGTCGGTAAATTGTAAAAGTAAATACTTAGTAAATGTGACTCTTGAAACTTGAGTGGCATATTTCTTTGTGATAATACTATATTATCCTGTTTCCTCTCTTCTCCAAAACCTATCACTTCCCCGCCCCTTAATTATCCCCAACGCTTCTCTAAATCCCTAAC
>JAWQUT010000369.1:373819-388553 GCA_033807755.1 Ellobium chinense | reverse complement strand
GGGGGGGGGGGTGCACTGATGACAAGTGAGAGCTTGCGCATTAACGAAGGGATCTCTTACCAATCGTTAGATTTACATCAGTGCATCGATGCTGAATGCAACAAGCACAGTTGGTGCAATTCTTATGCTGGTACAAGATCCCATCGTTAATGCGCAAGCTCTCAACTAATATTAATGCGGTTTTATAAGTCTAGTATCCTGGCTATTGCTCTAACTTTAAACTTGCAGTGTTGATATATTGTTCAGAAGGGTAAGGGCGTACATGAACTGTATACCTCGTGAAGCAGTTAAAAACGACAGCCCTGTCCTCTATGCTCCACGCCCCTGGCTACTCCCCCCCCCCCCCCNAACTCCTTTTTTTTTCTCCGTGTCGCGCCAGCGCTATTTTTATTTCTACCCCGAGTGCTTTATGTGGGTGACAAATATCTGGTAATAGTTGACATTTAGCTATGGGCTCAAGTCGGGCAGTTCTGACAGCTTATAAAAAGGCTGACTTTGTGTAGTATCTTGTTAGCAGACACATTCCTGCTTCGCCCACGGTAGCAACACGAACATCATCTTGTTTTTGTTTTTTTTTTTGCTTTGCTTTTTCTTCTTCTTTCTCTCTTCTTCTTCTTCGCCTTCAACTCTGTTGCTTTTCCCCTTCTCGCATTTTCTTTATCAGTACTTGTCTTTCTTTTCTTCCCACTGATGTTTTTACCCATTTTTAAAAAATCATCTTTTTCTGCCTTGTTGTTATTTTTGAGAGCTTACGCTATTACGGTGGGATATCTTACCATCGAAAGAACTACAGTAACTCTGTCTGTTGAAAGCTTATAAGAGTACATTCAACACCAATGCACTGATGTAACTATTAAGATGTTAAGAGATCCCATCTTGATGCGCAAACTCTCGATTTTTATTTTTCTACACTTTTGCTGTCTTCCATTTCTTCTCACTTTTTGACTGCATCTTTTCGTTCGTCTTCTTCTTCTCATTCATCACCTTTTTTTTATTTTGTTTTGTTTTGTTTTATTTTTGCTCCGTCTTCTTCTTATTTCATCGCTTGCGATGCAGTATCCCTACAAACACCAAAATCCAGAATTTGCAGGAGAAGTAAAAGACTGTCTCATTCTCGTCAAATATTTAACGAAGCAATTCCTCTGGAAGCAAGCTCTACTGGTGAGTGCGGTATAAAATATAGTATAGTTCAGCCTGTTGATAAAGAACTTACTGAACTTCAGTCAAAAACTAGAGTTTCATTGGTTGTTGTCTCTGACATTGCTTCGTGCAAAAGTCCGACATCTGACTCATTTCAAGAAAGAACACTTTTTCATTACTGTAATTTTTTTTTTAAAGAGACTCCACAAGTGCATACAATATTCCGATTTGTACTCCTATCGATGAACTTCTTAAGCAACATTTCATTTTTGCCCTAACGTACTTTGAAACAGCTGAAGCTAGACAAGAGGTATGAGCTTTCCACACAGTGTGAATGACCTAACTGGCAGTTCTAAGGCGCGAAAATCTGAATTGGGTCAGAGTGGTGTTTGACGGAGAATAATATTGCGTTGAAGATATGCTCGACTCCTTCTTCCTCCTATTCTTTCTCTTCTTCAGAGCATTCGTCATCCCTCTTGTCTTCTCACTCAGCTTAGTTTTCACCGTTCTTTGCATCTTTTATCCATCTATCTATCTATCTATCTATCTATCTATCTATCTATCTATCTATCTATCTATCTATCTATCATTTGCCTTCTCCTTCCTTCCTGTCCTTTTTCGGTTCCTTCCTTTCCATAAATGTCTATTCCACGCCTTCGTCTTTTTCAAAGTTTTCTCACTTTTTTTTTCCTCTTTGTCTTCTTCGTTTCCAAACAGCATTGTGTGGCACAATTCTTGTTGCGGCCAACTTTCAATATTTTTTCCCTGCCTCAGAAACCAGTTGAATGTCATCTCAACGTCAAGGGCTTCACAACATGGTAGAAGTTGGCCGCAAAAATTCCATCGATTTCCTCTTGTAAACAATGTAGGTGTTTGAAATGTGTGTCTTCTTAAAACAAACTGAAGAGCACTACTTAAACACGGAGTTAAAAGCGTATTCAGGAAGTCAAATTAAAAATGAGCTTAAAAGCTGGAGTTTCATAAGAGGTATGTCATTTAAGAACAAATAAAAATAGATGCATGAAAAGCTTTTACATTGTTTTGCTTTTGTTTCAAAACACTCAGGATACACATACTGAATTTGGAACAGCGCATTTCAATTTACAGAGTTTGTGGTGTTTTGGTTGTTTTTTTATTATTATAATTAATATCTTTCAAGAAGGCTACACGGAAGAGATCTCTCGAAACCATTTCTCATGTGAAATTCTATTATTTTAGGATTAGCAGTGGGCATGATAGATTGGGGTCATGGCATAGCTCTGGAGTTTGAAGTCATTCCAGGATATCTAAATACTGATTTAATTGTCGTCCTGCACGCCACGCAACTCGCTGTGTTATTATGTAGATTAAACTGTTCTATATATAGCAGAACGGACGCTCCTGTTCAGGCACGTAAATCGATCGATAGAGGTAGCTTGCAGTTGGGGGACAAATTGGATAAACTTTCGTATGCTCATGTCGAATCCATGCGAATCGGTGTGATATTAATTTCTTTACATTTGTTATTCATTGACTTGGTTTCGAATTTCGAGATATGGAATCGGATTCATATTCGGCGATACTGCGGCTCGGGACTGACGAATTCGCATGTAAGAATCTATGAATCTTAAACGTTTTGCACATTTCTGAGCCGCTCACAGTTTCTTTTACCATCTCTACAATTATCCCCTGTATGGCGATACCGTTCGTACTTCAAAGCAGTTGTGGCCCTAGACATATGGTCGTCTTAAAACGGATAGATTTTTCCTTTTTGGTAGGAGGATGGAAGTTGAGGATGAGGGGAAGGAAGTTCGAGATCAGGACATGAGGACAATCTTTCTCCTCGAGATTACGAGTTGTTATTAGAGTTCTCGATGCTTCCGTAGAGTGCTTTGAAAGGCAAAGAATACATGTATACCAATTAGAAAAAGACTCTGTTTTCCCGTATAATTAGCCAAGTCACAATCGTCATATCGTGGGTTTTTTTTTGTTTTCCATAATGTTTATCACTAAATGAAACACACACACACACACACACACACACACACACACACACACACACACACACACACAAATGGGGTGATTGCAGTCACAGTGGACAGGTGGTAGCCATAGGTCATATTAACTTAAAATCATGAACAGTCTTACCAGGAGATCTGGTCAGGGACACCCGAAAGCAGTACCAATGTATGGGGGATTCTTTTGGGCCTGCAGAGGACCATCAGGTTTATCAACAGATCTAAGCTGAAGAATGACAGAGAAAGAAGAAGGAGAAGAAGACGGAGAAGAAGAAGAAGAAGAAGAGGAAGAAGAAGAAGAAGAAGAAGAAGAAGAGGAAGAGGAAGAAGAATAGGAAGAAGAAGTAGAAGAAGAAGAAGAAAGAGTTCCTACATCCCGGTTGTCACTTCAAGTAGATGAGATATAGAGACCATTTGCACTATACAGGAAATCAATAAATATAATTATGCCTGCGTTGAAGGTGGACTTAAAAAAACTCACGTCAGCTTTTCCAACCAGAATTTGAAAATAACAAGAGTCAAGTGTCGCCTTGGGAAATAATTAACATGACTTGGCTGACGTGTTTTTCAGGTCGTTCAAGTTACATCTTTGAAAAAAAACAAAAAACCGTTCATTTCGATATTTTCTGGTCATTGGCACCTATATTTTTCTTTTTGGGTCCCATAAATTACCCAGTGTTATTCTATACAGGTGACAGTGATATCAAATGATTTGTTTCCCATGGAGGTTAACGTGTTTTCCAGTGCGCAATTTCTTTAATGAGACGAAAAACTTAAGAAAAAAACAAAACATAGGTTTGGGGAAGGGGNGGGGGGGGGGGGGGCGCGGGAGAGAGGGTGCGGGAACGTCAACACCCAACATTTTCACATAATATCCTTTTCAAAGACCTACTCCTCTCCTGACTTAGTTCCCGGATTTTTAATCGTGACTAGGCTGGTTTTAAATGCATTCTAATACATGCGCCTAAGACTCTTTTCAGACAGACAGACAGACAGACAGACAGACAGAAAGACAGACAGACAGACAGACAGACTTGTGCCTGAAACTCTAAGCTAGACTCCGTATCCAGATCATAGGTATTTTTAAACATATTTTCACATTTGACATTCGCTGGCAGAGTCTAAGAAAACGGGAACTATATTCATTAGAGGTTTAGCAGGGTTATATACGACGAGTGATCAGACCTATTTATAGATGCAAGATACCTTCCTGCAACACTCTATATTTGAGTTCAGCTCAAAAACGACTGAACTGAAAATTCTAAGTATCGAAATATTGATACTAGGAAAATCAAAAACGACACTGCCCACAACTAATACGGCGGGTGTTTTTATTTTATTTTTGTTGATGTTGTGTGTTTTTAAGCCACTACAAATTTGCCGTCTTTTGACAGAAAGGCACTTTTATGCAATACAGTTTATACTGCATAATTATGTGCCGCCTTTTTTTTGTCATAATACAGCAGAAATCAATGAGAAAGAATTAAGCCAACAAAAATAACATGTGGTATTCTTGAATCCCAGCAAAAGCGCATTTCATTTCTTGAGTTTTGTTGTTGTTGTTGTTGTTATTGTTGTTGTTGTTGTTGTTGTTGTTTTGTTGTTGTTGTTGTTATTACCCTACTCTTCTGACTAATCACTTCATCACTAGAAACAAGCTCACACGTGGCCAGCCATTCAGTGGCCTTGGCCAAGAGTCAGACAGGAAAAAAACAAGAACCAGTTTCTCGTAAACTAGATTTTTAATACATTTATTGATGATCTCTCACGCTTATTTTCAGCAGTCAGAATCGCAACACAGTTGATACCGTCTTCAGTCTTATCTCAAGGATGTGAGAAAATTTATTTTTGGGTGTTTGGAAGTCACCAGAGAGGGCAACCACTTTGTATGTATGTTGAGGGAGGGGGGGAGGGAGGGGGCTGTATATACCATTGAAAACTAAGCAAGCAAGAAAGCAAGCAAGCACGCCCGCAACCAACCAACCAACCAACCAACCAACCAACCAACCAACCAACCAACCAATCAATCAACCAACCAACCAACCAAACAACCAACCAACCATCCAACCAACCAACCAACCAACCAACCAACCAACCAACCAACCAATCTGTGACAGAGGCCATGTGATCCAAAATGCTGTCAACTCTCCCTAATCGCAAATCCTCGAGGGTATAAAATTCCTTGCAATGAACGGGAGTTAAGATTATCCGGGGAAAGGAAAAATTAATTGCAAAATTTTATGTCGAATGGACACTGCAGTCTAATTGTAATAATATGTGGATAATTAAATGAAGTAGTCATTAACAATAACAATTCAGTTTAGAAGTCTCGTATCCAGGCCAAGGCCCACTCATGCGACTTCACACTATATTACCCCGACAGACCTGATCACTCTAAGACTTTCTCAACTCCCTGGGAAGCATACAGTGCCGCTGCAATTTACAGGCGCTAATCACTAGCATTCTGACAAAATCTTCCACTGCCTATAGTCAAGTACCTATTTTACAGACGGGTGAACTGTGGAGAATGTGAATGAAATGCTTTCCCAAGATACTTACAACATGACCGTCGTCGAGAATCGAACCCATGACCTTTAGGTCTTGAGTCCAAAACCGTAACCATTAGGCAGGGCTGAAGAAAGATATAATCTCGTTTTTAACTACATTATAGCTACTAACCACCCCTTCCATTCTGCTGGGATTTTAACCACTACACCACGCTGAGGTGACCAAATGTTGACGTTGTTGTTGTTGCTGCTGCTGTTGTCGTTGTTGTTGTTGTTGTTGTTGTTGTTGTTGTTGTTGATGGTGTAGCTGATGTTATTGCTACTGTTTCTGCGAAAGGCAAGGTGACCGGGAAATAGAGCGAGTGTCTTGATTTATAGCGACATCTGTGCTGAGAGGGGACATTAAAATCTAACCCAAACAAATATATAACCTCTCCTGTATTGAGATGTGATAGCTGACAAACAGGGCTTTAATGTTTTCATGCACGGATATGTTACTGTTTTGTTCCAACTGCCCTAATTTGTGCAGAGGCGTAGCAGCTATGAATTCAGGGGAGGGGACATGGGGACTCATCCATTGTACACATAAAAACTGCATCCCAATCTGTCCACCTCTCCTCTTCTTACTGTTCCCTCCCCTCCCTTATCCCCTTACCAATTTTCTGTTACGCCCCTGCTGCATCCCTCTTCCGTGGCATTAAATGCTGTTGTTGCTATTCCAAGTGTTTTTCCCATGATGATCGATGTCACGGACGTTGTCACCAGCTTCAGAAAAAAAACAAAACAACAACAACAACAACAACAACAACAATAAAAAAATATTCTGCCGTGACAGCTAGTGATATTGCTCCTCATATTTTCTATCAGGAGAGAGATTGTTATGTGGCTACTTGGTTTTCAACACACGGAACTGGACACTCACAGCCTCAGAAACAAACACACACACATATATATACACATACACACACACACATATTCATACACTCACACATGCACACACATTCATACACACATACGCACATGCACATACACAGACACTCACACACACACACACACACACACACACACACACACACATACACACACACACACACATACACACACGCACATACACACAAATATACACACACATACACACACATACATATACACAACACACACACACACACATGCACACACATACACATACACACATTTACACATACATACTTACACACACATACAGTTACATACATACATACATACATACATACATACATACATACATACATACATACATACATACACATACACACAAAAACACACACACAGGCACATAAAAACACATACAAGCACATGCACACACATACATATTACACACACACAGACACTCACACATACACACTTACAATATACAGAAGAACTAAAAATCCAGGTGGCCGAGGGGTAGAGCGGATGTCTTCTGGGGAGAAAGGTACCAAGTTCGATTCCCTCTGACGGCGGTTTTGGCGGTGTCTCAAAGACACCTATTCATCGGCAGCTTGCTACTGATGCAGACCTTATCTCTGTTACAGCTATAATGATGTGTAAAAGTAAAGCTGAAGTTTAATTCTTAAAGAAAAACATTGTTTCCATTTATGTGCATGTCCACTGCCCCTTCTTTGCCTCTACCTCCGGCCCAAATGCCCTTAAAGAAATCGAAATCGCACCTTTTGTTTTGCTACCTAATGTTGTGTTTTCGATCATCTTATCGACGAGTGGGCGGGGAGGTTCTGAAACTGAAAAATGGAAAAAGAGAGAGAGAGAGAGAGAGAGAGAGAGAGAGAGAGAGAGAGAGAGAGAGAGAAGCTAAATCTGGGAATCAGACGGACAGAAATAGGATGAAAAATTATGACTGCCTTATCATGACGAATTTCCCATTTGCCAGACCGTGTCAACACGTGATAAGGGTCCCGAATCGAGATAAAAACGGCGAGGAATCCAGATTATGAAATATCACCAGCCCTAAAGTCATCTCGATGGAGGACAGCCCATACAGAACCTGCCTGCACCGTGTGCTTTGCAAACGAATGAAGTAGTGTGAGAGAAAAGCCACTACAGGCAATGATGTTTACTCACTGATAACAGTAAAAGATCGCACAGCTGTTCTCTCTACCTGCTGACAGTTACTGTAATAGTAAGAGCTACTTTGGTTCTCTTTTCCACTCTCTCATGCCCTCTTCTCGTCCCCAAAAAACATCCGTACCCCGACCTTGCTTGACTGTAAGAATGACCCGGTCAGTACGTCACCCCGCTGGGACTTTTTAAAAATGACCCTGTCATTACCATTACCCAGCTGCGATTTGTGAGTGATCCCACCAAGTGAACTGTCCAGTTGGGTTGTCGCTTTGAGTTTCAGTGGCCGTATGCATAATCCTTGCGTTAATTAACGTATTGCGTTAACTGCAGTGAACACTACTAATGTTTTGTGAGTTTCCCGTGGTTACCGCAGTGCGTTAACTGACGTATGAACTATGCATACAGCCATAGATTTCATGCCAGTCACCAACCTGCCCCTTTTGGCTTTGAGAATGATCCCGAGTATCAGGAACGACCTTGGTAACTACATCCAGTGCGCTTCAAGAATGACCCACATCTCTGCCTTTGCGGCCTAGTCTATATCACAACTTGGCGTGACTGAGTTTTCGGAAATTTATTCAAACCACAACCGTATCTCACTGGACTTAAACGATACCCCAACTCACTACTTCATCCCAATATGGCTTAAGGAACGACCCAGATCAAAACTCTGTTCTCTATAACTTTAAGAATGGTCTAGATCACAACTCCGTCTTGTTGGGCTTTAGGAATCGCCTAGATAATAACGCTAGTCTACTGAGCTTTAAAAACAAAACAGATTACAACTTCGCCCTCTTGGGCTCTAGAAATGACCCATAACACAACTCCGTCCTGCTGGGCTTTGTAATGCTTTCGGAATGGCCCGGAATGGCCCAGAATGGCCCTCGTTCACATACTGTTACAGTGCTCATTTTCCACCTTACACAGTTCTTCACACCCCCCCCTCCCCATCCCCCCTCCACCACTTTTCCGATTCTCCGAAACCACAGTCCAGTTATCTCAACATTTTTATCAATACCCATTTAACCCTCACAATCTTCGCTCAACATTTTTAACAATACCCCTCTAATCATCACAACCTTCGCTTCCCTCTCTCCTTATTCCAGCCAGTTTACCCTCAAATCTCTCTTCCGTACTTACATCAGCGCTACAACCAAAACACAAATTATGTCACTAACAATATTCATTCAGAGGTGAATAACACTAAATACAACCATGTAAACATGAAACATTTTCTAGCCATGATTATGATCTAATACAAAACGAAAAAAAATATGTTGTTAGATTTGTCCCTTTGTTTCTTTATTTGTGGGTTTGTCCGCTAGATATTTGCATCGCTTGACTTAGAGGTCTCAAATTTGGCAAGTCTTTCGCAATTAATAAAGAAAGATCACTGAGACATCTATTGCTGACATCAGGTGGCCTGTTAGGGCCCCATGGAGATTTAGAGAAGCTCCTTCTCGCATTCAACCTGGGAAATGAGAATATGCAGTCCTCAGCGGGTGGCAGCTAAAGGTAGGGCAGGCTGACAAGTCATGTTGGCCAGTTGCCATTCGAGCAGTAAGCTGCCAGGCTGGTGTTATGTAGCCAAATCCTCGATACGTCTGATCATAATAATTTTTTTGTAAGAATGTTTGTGTGTTTCTCTCTAGATGCTATTTGGTCTGAAATGCTAAATACGCTATACTCAGCTCCTGGGTCAAAAATTTACTAAAGTCCTAAAGGATCTTCAATCATAAACGTTTCCACATATTTATTTTCATGGACGAATGCACTAGATTTGGAGTCTTGTGACTACAACTGAGTGAGAAGGTACAAAAATGGGTGCAGAAATTCAAATTATGTAATAAGACGTTGGCCAAATGCTGCAAGTGCATGCTAGTCCAATCGAATGGCGCCGTGTCAGCGTTGCGCATTATCAATTTCTTAACCACAGGTAGAACGCTGATTAACACTAATTTCATTGGCACATCTCCTCTTCAGAGACTGTGTACTCAAAAAAACAAAAAAAAAAGGCTATCCCAATATGTTACCGGAACCCACGAAAGTATCCTTGCTTAATAATTTGTTTTTGTCCTTTCTGCTGAGCCCTGAGATGCCATTCTGTCGTTGCTATGTAACTCTCTTATACAAAAGCGGCTAAAAAGGGACGTCACTCGACACAGCTTCCGTGACCATGGTATGGGTTTCCGAGACACGAAATCAGATTTGGTGACGCGTATGTCACTTTTTGGCACTATCACTAGCCAACCAAAAAAAAAAAAAAATCCTGGCACATGGTGTGGGTTTGGTTTCATTAATATTCCCGTCTTTTCCTTTCTGGCATGTTTGCGGGATCATGACCCAATACTTCGGCAGAGTGCGGGGCCACACGGGGGAGTAGAACATGAACAAGGGGAAATAACCCGTCGGCGTGATGGGAAGTAACTCTGTCAGACTTAACAATATCGTTGTTTAGTCCTGTTAATGAAGAGGATCGGGAAAGTTAACCCCCGTAGCAGACGGCCCAGAGGCGTTTCCGGTTTGCCAGCCGGAAGTGACATAATATCAATAATTGATTGCGCAGGGTTAATGGCGCAGGAGAGAGAATGTATGGTTGCGCCAATGGGCAAAGACGACCATGAGTTGTTTATGTGTTTTTGGTTTGGTTTAATTAACTTTTTTTNGGGGGGGGGGGGGGGGGACGTTTTTTCACACTTTTGCAAGGCTTTGGGGTCACTCAAGTTGCAGTAATGCAGATAATGGTCTGTCATTAATGATTGCTTTAGGGTTCGTGTCTTTTTTGCTTTGGCTTCAGATATTGCTACTATCCAACTTCATGCTTGGTTTCGTAGGAAATTGTCTTTCTGTCCGTATGTTTGTCTGTCTGTCACAGAAATAGAGAGATCACAAGTTTAAGAGGCCTATCTGCTGTCAGACTGCGTCTGCACCTATGAAACACGCGTTAGGGGGTGGGGAGGAAAGATGAGAGGAAACAGTACAAAGTCGCCTATAATGTAATGATGGGCTCTTGTACATCCGATGAGTAAAACCAGCTGTTAAATAAACAACACACACACTCACACTCACACACACACATGCACGCATGCACAAACACACACACACATACAACACACACACACACACACTCACACACACACACACACACACACACACACATACACACACTTACACACATACACACATACATGCATTTAAACTCACAGAAATAACATATACATACAATATATAATATACACAACCACTCTTAGACGCACACAAACCACACAAACACACACACACACACATACACACACACACAAACACACACACCTCTCACAAACACACACACTTAAACTTACACACATGCCTATGAAGCACGTTCCCAACCAACTTCCTTCATAAGGGCCATTTTCTTAGCCATCGATCTATCACGCGTGATCGACATAACCTTATGACAACTAATAAACCATTTAAAAGCTGGCAGTCAATAATCTATGGATCGATAACAATTATAATGGACTGCCCACTTTGACCTGATGACTTGCAGTCCCGGGGTGTCCTCCACGAAATCTGTCATGCTGACTGCGCCAACTCAATGGTCAAGTCATTTTCATTTTGGCACCTATGTGCTAAAATTATCGACTGACAGCTTGGACTAGCCTAGTCGACCTTCACCTAGCAACCACCTGCTTATAACGCCAGACACTCCCTATGGGGGGTACAATTCACTTGCAGGAGTACTGCCAAAAACCGGTTCTACGCTTGCGCGAGCATCACAAACACTACACCTCACCCCCACCCTCCCCCAACCCTCGTGAGGGACGCGAGTTCAAATGACTACTTGGGACCCATAAATCACATGCACGAATGCATGAACCATTTTTTCTGTCCGACTGGGGTACTTTGGCTGGGCAGCCACGCTAGTCCATAGAGGGTAGTCTGGCTGGGCAGTCCGTCTGCATTTTTTTTTCCTCTTCGCATGTGACAAAGACCAGCAATACGCTTCTCGCCCAACTGAAAAAAAGGACACCATTTATAGACTGTCTCACGGGAAGGTTGAGTCTGTCTTCAGAATCTGAGTCAGCCCGATAATCCTGTTGTAGGTATGAATGGATTTTGGTATATAAGCTTAAGAATCGGCAATCAGATAGGGGAGGTAACTCGGATAAATTTTTGTTTCGGTTAAATATACAACCCAAGAAAGATGTACTCTGGCCATCCGCTTGGTATACTCAATCTGTTTTGTTGTTGTCGTCGTCGTCGTCGTCGTATTTGTTGTTCTTGTTGTTGTTGTCATTGTTGTTGTTATTATTATTGTTGTTGTTGTTGTTGTCGTCGTCGTCGTATTTGTTGTTGTTGTTGTTGTTGTTGTTGTTGTTGTTGTTTGCCGACGACCTCAACTAACTCATTATTTCTGACTTCGCTTCCTGTTGCACGGACACTGGTCACATAAAAATGAAAGATATTGACATTTGTAAGTATTACAGATCTATAAAAAAAGAAAAAAAACAACTCTTGATTCAGCCAACCCAAAAGGAGGTAAAACTGAGAAAAAAACATAACCTAAACTTACTCTTATAAGTTTTGCCATTTACTGAAGCCAAATTGATAACCTTTCATAATTCAGTATTTTCTGAAAATATAAATATTTCATGTATGTTGTTTGACGTATGAATCACTATGAAAAAGGAAAGAAAATTACACTATAGTAAAGCTAAGGGGGCTAACATCACTAAGCGCCTATGCATTTTCCTTACAAACCCACCTACACCCATGAAATCTGATTTGCCACTATTATCATCAATACTGAGTTGCGTAGTGGTCTTAGTATGCCTACTGGGAGAGGCTTTATATATAATGTGAAGCAGCATGGCCGAACAGTTACGCGTTGGACGCACAATCTTAAGCTCTAAAGGTCGTGGGTTCGATTCCCGACCACGGCTTTACCAGTGTGTGCCCTTTATGTGTATGCTTGCGAGTGGATGTAGTCATAATTATATACATATATCGTTGATTATGTATTATACTTTACAAGAAGTTTTTGTATTGCTCTCATATGTTTATTGTATGAAACATGAGCTTAATGAAGTTATTGTTATTGTTATTGTTATTGGTACAATCGCAAGATAATCCCCCGCTTGCGCATTTGAATTTCATTGTTCATTAGTTATGTTCTGTGAATAACAGGAGGGCAAAATTATTGCAAAACTAGTGAACTCAGAGACGCAGGTAATTTAATACATATCGGATATTCATGGTTTATTGATGATCATAATTTGTTATGCATACCTGTCGTTTTAGTGATGTGTCTCTGCGAATAGGATTCCACATTGATACACTCACATAAATGGTGAAGCCATAAATCTTAAATGAAACACTTTGTTGAGTGAAGCAGCGAGACAGAGTTCTAATTATGCGTGTAGGAGTGATAATATGAATTATGCATGTCTATATAAGTTGTTATAAGCCTCATAAACGGCACGTTAAGAGAGGTTCAGCAGCCTGGCCATATAGTTGGCGTCCAGGTCACGATCTGAAGGTCATTGACTCGACCACCGTCAAGATTACGTTGGGAGTGTCATGGGAAGTCTTTTTTTTTTTCATTTATTTCCCTCATTGCACCTATTTGTAAAGTGAGAAATCTGGCTATTGGCAGCGAAATATATTGCCAGATTGTTAGTGATCAATGCCTGTAAACAGCAGCAGCACTGTCTGCTCTCCAGTAAGTTGAGTATGCCTCTGAATGATCTGGCTTGTCCGGTAATTATAATGAGAAAAAAAACGCGGGAATGGGTAAATGCCTACATATGAAACTTATAAATTGCTTTTTTTTTTTTATTATTATTATTATTACTATTACGGACTGAGGAGTGAATGGGCAGTCACGAAATGATGATGAATATTGGCAACTTGCCAAACAATTTATAATTTATATACTGTCAGTGCACAGCTAAAGCCTTGTAGGTAGGTTCCTCTCAATAATTATTGTATACCTATTATATATATATATATATATATATATGTGTGTGTGTGTGTGTGTGTGTGTGTGTGTGTGTAAATCGTAACATTACGCCTCTATCAGGCCTAGAACGCTTGGCGGATCGTGATTAAGCCAAGTTAGTGCCTCGCTGTATAATAATGTTTTGCCGACAAACCGCTTTGCTTGATACCAGTGGAGCTAGTCGTCTCGCGCTTCTCTCCGTTGAACAGGACGTGACGAGTTTAACCGACAACTGCATTAGCCATAGATAATAGTTAGAGAGTGTTCAAATCTGGCCTCTGTATACATCTTCACAGCATATCTTCTCTACTGTTAATGAGAATGATTTTGAATAACCGTTACTGAATTGACAGCAGCTTCACGGAAACGTGGAATAAGTTGTGATTCAACGGAATGTGCGCTAAAGCAGCAATGTTTGTTTCCCAAGATCCATATACCATCTTTTTCCTTGTACCAGAAAACACCCTGCTGATGGGCAAGTCGCATTAAAGTGACAGCTGTTAAAGCGGACTGGGCTTTAACAAGATACGGACGGACTGACACACGAGAAAAACAAAACTTCTATCGGGTATCTAACGATCTAGATATAGGACGAGGGTCATTATACCGCATGTCAACAAAAGGGCGTGTCTCTACCAACAGAAATAAATTGACAGCAAGTTCAACAAGGATCTTTGCTTGACGGAGCCGGCGCACCAACACAAAGCGGCATGAGACTGGAGCTATCGAGTGGGCCAGGCAAATTTCTGGTGAAAAGTCACGTAGCGGTCGTCTTGGACGGGTTTACTGTTTCACGCCGGATGGAGCCATAGACAAGACGGATGGTTTCTTTTTGTAAGCTCACGTACTGGTTGTTTTAAAAGGGTGTAGGAGTGTAGCTATAGCCTTGAAGATTCCAGAAAAAGAAGAAAATAATACGTCGATCATTATTTGGGTCTTTGAGCCAACACACGGCAATGTATTTCCGAGACGTCCACGATCTTCGCATTTAGCATACTTATTCTTTATAA
>JAWQUT010000369.1:329009-348563 GCA_033807755.1 Ellobium chinense | reverse complement strand
GTGTGTGTGTGTGTGTGTGTGTGTGTGTGTGTGTGTGTGTGTGTGTGTGTGTGTGTGTGTGTGTGTGTGTGTGTGTGTGTGTGTGTGTGTGTGTGCATTCCAGTCTGAAGAAATTTTCCATTTTGAATTGTAAGCTTTGAAATTTTACTTTATGATTTCTTCTAAAAATAGCTAAATGCAATGAGATGTAGAATTCGTTTAGTAAAGTTGTGAAAGGGCTACCCTCGTTTATTGATTAAACTTTCTCTACTTCTAGATTTGAACGACAAAATCGACAATACAATGCATGACTAAAAAGCATTATTTCCTTTTCAATAACTTCATATTAATATTCATCACCTGAAACAGTACTGCTTGGTTCATATAACTAACCCCTAAACCTATAATTTCTCTCTATATAATTCAAACTTCTATACAATAATTTCTATCCCTTCCTCACTCGTGGTCACAAAAAAAATGTCAAATCTAGGGCGCACTGGTCCGTGGAAATATTCGGCAAAAACATTTGGGATGGAGATCTGTAATGACATTTTTGATACAGTAATGGTGTTTCAGAAACTGAGAACACAGCGTGTTTGACAGTAATTCCAGACAACGTGACATCTACACACAAAAAGACGCCAATTCCCTTGTCATCAGTCTATATCATGGGCAAGCATTTCCGGTGCATTGAAATAAATGCTGAAAAATAAATGCTGAAAAAAGGAAATAAAGAACTGCTCGGTGCACCATACTTATTTGTTCGGATTATATTTGAATGGATTTGTGACAAATCGCTGTAACCACCAAATTGACCTTTCAGCGTATTTTGCCTATACTTTAGGTAGCAATAGGATTATTTAATATAATAATAATAATAATAATGTTTATGTTAATACCGTGGAATGACATCTCTCCTACAATATTTCACCATTCTAATTCACCTTTCGTTAAATGCATACTATCTGGTCTCTTTAGCTATTACCTCCCCTTCCTCCTCACCCCAACTGGTTCAGGCGTTTTGTTATAAAGCCCTTCATTTCAAATGTGCTTTCAGCCAACAACATTCTGCATTGCAGAGTCCCAGGCTACACTTGTAATTCATATTTGAACGAACTATAACAGTCACAAATGCTTACAGAAATCATGGCATGTACGTGAATGAATTTATTAGATTATGAAGAGATAAAAATGAACAGGAGTGATGGGGAGAAAACGAACAATTATAAACACATACAACCTCAAAAAGGAAGTGAATATAAGCGTACTTTCAACGATTATATAATCCATTCTGTAAATAAAAGCTTTACATATTTAGATTATGTCACAAGCGCGTTGTAAACAGCCACGCTGGACCACAGGACAGAAAATCTGTACGCGGGACTGTATTTTTTTTACACGGTGAATACGGGACGCAACCATAGAATTAGCCCCAAGCTTCGAGGTCAAGGTGACAGAGACATCCAATGTCAAAACCTCCAGGTCAGATGCCAGTTCACGTGATAATTTTAGCCAATGAAGGCAGCTGGAATGTGTCGTTTGGCTATCATTCGTTGAGCAGTTGCAGATTCCACATTTTTTTTTCTACATTCTATTCTGCTCAGAATGTTCGCTAATTGACAACGCTTGTATGGAATCTGAACCCCGGGCGCAACAGCCCATTAAAAAGTCTACCGTTATGAAAAGTTTAGATTTGCTTTGCGAGGGAATATGGAGTTTAACGATCCAAAACTCTGTACCAAGAAAATATAGGATTCCGAGTTCTTTTGTTACTTATTACAAACGAACGAGCAATTATACAAAGTGTAGTGCAGGAAAGTTCCTTCGAGACATTAAACAGACCAGTTAAGACGCATTTCTCGAGTGGATTTGCATGCCTGAACAGCGACTTTCTGATAGAATGAGGCATAAACATATTAACAAAAAACAACAGAGCGTCGTACAAGCTTTGACAATTAAACTCTGACCAAAAGATGCAACTGACCAAAAGATGCAACTGACCAAAAGATGCAACTGACCAAAAGATGCAAATGACCAAAAGATGCAACTGACCAAAAGATGCAACTGACCAAAAGATGCAACTGACCAAAAAGTGCAACACAACTATTGTTTCAGCGAATTCAGAATAACAACTGTCGCTTACACCAAACTTTACATGGATGAATTCATTTTTTAAAAATAAAATGACTCCATAAATAGACAAATTAAGGCGCCATGCAACTCGACATTTAGGAAAATGATGGCATGTCAAATAATATCGTGGATACAGGTGGCTTTGTAATAAAATGCAGAGGCGTTTCATAAAGTCGACACCTTTGCTTTGTTATAGTACGAAATCAGAGATTTGTCGTCATAAACGAAAAGAAAAAATATTAAGATTATATTATAAAATATAGATAAGTAGAAATGTATTAATTACTTAATTTATCAAATTAATATCAATTATTTATTTATTGAATTAATTTATAAATCATATAAATATTAAGAAACCATAAAGTGATATGTGGGCATACATAATGACAAATGACCTTACTGATAAGATATCAAACAGGCAATAGATGTACAAAATGACTTAAACATATTTGGATTGGATGGAATCTGTACAAGCATTCCTGCTTGTGAGATGTGGCGATTAAAAATAATAATGTGGTTTATAAGTCTGGCATCCAGGCTAATGCCCGCTCGCATGACTTCCACCAGCAGGTCTGATCACTCTATGACTTTCTCAACTCCCTGGGGAGCATACATCGCCGCTGCCATTTACAGGCGCTAATCACTAGCATTCTGACAATATCTTCCACTGCCTATAGCCAGGTACCCATTTTACAGGTGGACTGAGGAAGATGTGGAGAAAAAAATGCTTTTCCAAAGCACTTAAAACATGACTGCGGTCGGGAATCAAACCCACGGCCTTAAGAGCTTGAGTCCAACGCCTAAACCGTTCGGCTAAGCAATTCCACATGTATGAAATGATCCCATAACAAAACTGGGTAACCGTGATTAAAGCATTATAAGGAATACGCAGGTTTTTTTTTCAAATACCTCATACCTGAGGTTCATTGTCGAGAACTCCAACAATCGTTAACATGCACGTCTTTCATACGGTTATGGACAATATCCGGTTTTGTCAACGCTCCAGGTGACAATAAATAGCTAAGAACTATCACAAAGACATAACTTCATAGGTTCAGTGTTCTCTCAACTACCTCTCACTTTCAGAAAAGTCGTTTCCAGACCGCAGAATCAATTCGCCTTAACTACAGTTCCATTCACCTTTCCTCCTGAAGAGAGTAATCTCCCCCTCTTTGAGCCCCAAGCCGCACCGGAAACTGGAGCCATCACTAGACGAGAGTAATTCCCCCTTGGTGCCCTTGGTCTAACCTTCTCTGACCATCATAAGTTAATCAATCATGCAATCAATCGCCCCATAATCATTCGATCAGGTGAGCTTGCCCGAGCAGGTGTCATGCTCTAATACCTTTGGATTTGATTTACTCATTATGGTACCGTGGAGGCCCGGCTCTGGTCATGGAGGGTCATTTACACACCGGACATCTCTGGATGGTTCCATGGATTTTTTGGAAACTCGGTTAACGCGATAACCAATGCCACAACTTCTCCCACTTAATTTTACAATCTTTGTAGAATACGAATGGTGATGAAATGGTGATGCAATTACTCAGTGACATTTATTCAAGACTGCTGTTGTGATTAGAGGAAGGTGCCATTAAACACAGTCGACTATAATGGATTACTCGTGGTGTCATAATAGACTGCATAATTGATAATTAAACGAGATTTGCTGCATTCATTGCCTCCCCGCTGTGGTCGTGTTGAAGACAAAGAAGGATTAAAAAATCACAGAAATTCGTAACCAATTTTACATCGGAAAACGTGTACCAATTAGATTTGCATTTGCCATCCTTCATTTAAAATACTTCGAAGGACACATCAGTACACAAAGATATAAGTAATGTACGTTGCTCTAGGCACTTCCAAAGGATGTATAATTCCTGAGAGTTCTCCATTTTCGGAACTGTTTTAACACAATCAAGATGTGTGTGTGTGTGTGTGTGTGTGTGTGTGTGTGTGTGTGTGTGTGTGTGTGTGTAATGGGTGGGTGAGTCGTGAGAGAAGGAGAGAGAAAAAGACAGTATGTGCAAATGCATGTATACATACATGAAAGTATCTGCACGCATGAGTAATTTTCTTGATGTATTTCTGTAACCATAATATTGTAAGCACTGTAACAAAGACACATTTCCCCTGTGGATGAATATGAATAATCGTATCGCATCTTATTTTATCTTATCTTATCCTATCTTTTGAGATGTATCTATCATAGTGTCTAGCTGAAGAACATCAAAGATTTTTTAAAGCTAAAATCTGGATCATTATATTAACTTTTCTTCATGCCCTTAACTGCAACGCATGCATTCTGATGTACGTAGTTTTTCCCCATTAAATTTCTGCTTGTCATACTTAGACCTCTTTATATTTTTTCTTGCTCCTTAATTAACTGCGTTTTAATTATTTAACATCGTACCCAGTTTTTCTAGCTACCTCTAATGTGTCTAAATTTCATTTCTTTCGCAGGACACCGCCCTTTACAAATAAAAGCACAGACGTCGCTTTATGTGCGCTTCTTGCGCACTTGGGCCAAAGACTACAAGAGTTTCAAGGTAAGTTCTCAGATTCCGGATTAGAACATTGTGGATAATTGACGATGTGGAAATAATAACGACTGCAAATCAGATAGATAAACAAGTAAACAGTATAAGATCCCGTCTATGAGGTAAACATGATTTAACAAGATTTTGATAACAATACAGGGCAATATAATTCTAAGTATAAAACAAAAGTACAGTATTGATACTCTAGGCCATATTTCTTTGACTGTTAAGTTGTGAGGAGTCAATAAAGAATCTGTGAAAACATTTCATTCATATCTACCTCAGTCATGAAAGGTCACGTAATGCTGAATTTAGTGTTAACAGAGAGCTTTTGTTTTCAAGTTCGGATCTGTTAGTTATAAACCAGAATCAGACGCGAGTTCCACATTAATTATTTTTCTAACGCACGATATAATCGTAACTGCAGGATAATTACGTGGCATGCCTACCTCTGCTATAACGGCCGGTAAGAAATCTGATAAAGCAAGAGCTCTTTATTATCGCATTTATGTTTATAGAACGTATTTACTGTTACATTAGAGCTTGCTTCCACACTGACAGCATTTTCAGTAGGATTCATGTCATGGCAGTAACAATGGTGTCATCATGGCATCATCATCATCATCATCATCATCATCATTATCATCATCATCAGTATGTTATTCATCATAATCATAAGTGTTCTTATTATGAAGAAATGTTCTTTCATGCCTATCATGGTATGATTAGAAGTTGAGATGAAATAAAGAATAAAAAAAAAAAAAGCAAACAAACAAACAAGCAAACAAATAAAGAAATAAGCTAACAAGTTTATCAAGTTTATTATAACAAAGCTCAGGCCCCACATGTGGCATATGAGCAACCATTGACAAAAACCAAATATCGGGACATATTGTACATTAATAACGTTAATCAGTCATATCAATTACTAATCTATGCTTATCAATCAGTCAACTATTCAAACAAACAAACAAACTAACAAAAAAATAGATCTCGCTTCCACACAGTTACTCTTCCAGTCCGCACTGTTATTCTGGCTTTCTCTATCCCGATCCCAGACAAGCCCATTATCTTATCATTTCTCTATCTGGATCTGCGCAATTCATTTCCAGTAATCTTCGGAACGTGAATACAAAAAGCCCGTTAGCAAAACACGTACAAGATCCTTTAGTCCTCAAGTTGTTACTAACACCCTCGCAACATCTGCGGTGCCGGCATGGGCAAGGGGGGGGGCAAGGAGCCCCCAGTAAAAGAGGAAGACAAGCGAAATATAATAAAGAGAAAATGAGGGCAGGGAAATGAGGAGGGGGGGGCCCACACAATNAAATGAGGGCAGGGAAATGAGGAGGGGGGGGGCCCACACAATGGTTTCTGCCGCTGGGATGAGAGCCGGGAGGGGGGCGGGGGCAAGGTAGTTACGTCCCTTTTTAGTGCTAGTTATTACAACGAAAGCAGCCGGTTTAGAAGCTGTCTCCTGAGATCATAACTATCATGAAAGCAAGTTGTCTGTACAAATCTTCCCTTTTTTTGTTGTTTTTTTTGGGGGGTTTGTTTGGCTCTTATGGGCTTATGAACGACATAGTAGTAAAAGATACAGAACGTGTACAGGTAATAGGCTACCCTCTTTACTTTGGCTATAACGAGTGCCTCTGATGTACCAAGCGAGCCGAACGAGTGCCACCGGCTTCCTTTGCTCCCGAGGTCCAGTGTACTTTTTGACAGTCTAGACGGCTACTTAGCTTGTATTATTACTATACTATACGAATTGACAATGTCATTCAGGGGAGGTTACTCATGAACAAGTAATTTTGATGTAATCTACTTCACCGTTATGGCGTAAGATAGTGTAGTAAAAGGCTTTTGTCTCCAAGATGGAATCTCTTAGGTACCATTTCGACAGATTTAGGCATGCGCACAATGGCATTTCCTGTGGCCGTATGCATAATGTTTACGTTAGTTAGCGCATTGCGGTTATCGCGAGAAGCTCCCAAAACATTAGTAGGGTTCACTGTGGTTAACGCAATACGTTAATTAACGTATCGATTATGCATACGGCTACTGGTGTTGCGATCATATTGAATGTTACGAACTAGAATCAGATGTGAATTGGACAAACTAGTTCATAAAGTCCAATAATATGTCCTTAGCATCAGAAATGCCACTCGTTGCGCGTGTCACGCAGGGGCGTATGCCGCTTTTGCTAGTTTTTCAAGAGAGCGTTTTAACGTTTCATTGAGATTTAGAACTGATTACATACGCCTTCGCAGTAAATATCTAATATCTCCGAATTTTTTAGAAGAATCGATGTGCGACTTCATGATAACATGGATCGCGATTTGGGGTGTTGAAAATTGTCTCAGCTCGAAACATCCAAAATGTCACATACGTCTCTCTCGGGAGTTGGGCGTCAAACTGTACATTAGACATCAGTAGCCGTACGCATAATCCTTGCGTTAATTAACGCATTGCGGTAACCACTGGTCCCACTCTAAATATTAGTACTGTTCACTGTAGTTAACGCAGTGTGGTGTGCAAATTAATGCAAGGATTATGCATACGGCCATTGAACTTGAATAAAAGCACTTTAGTGTGTGCAAGTGAGTTATAGATAGAAAGAATGATAGATAGATAGATAGATAGATAGATAGATAGATAGATAGATAGATAGATAGATAGATAGATAGATAGATAGATAGATAGATAGATAGATAGATAGATAGAGAGTTGGATGGATGGATGGATGGATGGATGGATGGATGGATGGATGGATGAATGGATGGATGGATAGAAAGCCCTGATAAAAGGAAAATCAAGCTTCACAGGAGAAGCAAAAAAAAAATATATCTTTTTCCATAAAATTCCACTGAACAAAGTAATACTTCAGAAGTAACATCTACTGGTAAATGTAATGTAATGTATATAAGTTTTCTCTCTGTTGAGCTAGAACTTACCAAGCTTCAGAAAAAAAAAAAACGGTTGTAATTTTTTTATTTTTTTGTCATTGACATTTCTTGAAGCTAAAGTCCTACATTAGCCCAAGACGGTTAAGGGCACTAGCTTTTCTGAAGTGTATAAGCCATCAAAGGCTTTCATCGAGCACCAATTTCAGATTGATGGGGAAATCTTTTTAAAGGTTTAGCTGATGTTCTTGCCTAATCTAGACTAGACTGAGAGCTATCTGCGAACGAAATAAAAAAAGGTCACAATCCGTATTTCGGTCAAGGTGGCTTTCAGTGGAGGATATTGTAACCGCGCGACAGCTGGGAGTCATCATTTACGAACTTTTTCTTCTGTCAAATAGACCATCTTCCCTCTTTCATTTACATTTTTCTGCATTTCTCATTTATACGCTGTTTCTTCTCTGATTTACACTTTCTGTCTTCTCTCATTTACAGTTTCTTTTTCTTTCGTTTTACAACCGCTTCTTTCTATAATTTACACTTCTTACTTCTCTCACTTACGTCCTGTCTCTTCTCTTATTTCCACCATATTTCTTCTCTCATTTACAAACTCTTCCTTCTCTCATTTACAAACTCTTCCTTCTTTCATTTAAAATCTTCCTTCTCTCATCCTCAACGTCTTCCTTCTCTCTGTACCCATCTTCCTTCCCTCATTTACAATTTCTTTCTTCTTTCATCAACGACACTCTTCCATCTTTTTTACTCTCTCTTCCTTTTTCTCATTTACAATCTTTTCTTTATCATACATACAATATTTTCCTTCTTTTATTTACAGTCTTTTCCTTTTCTCATTTACACACTCTTCTTTCTCTCATTTACTCCTTCTTCTTTCATTCATCTCTCCCTTCATTCATATAAACATCTTCTTTCTTTCATTTACTGCCCCCCTCCTTTTCCTCTCANTTTTCCCCCCCCCCCCCTCCTCCCTTCTCTCATTTATATTCTCATCCATCTCTCATTTGCACTCTCTTCCTCTACATCTTCTACGCCCTCCACCCCTCACCCCCAAGCCGACCCTGAGATGTCTGTATCCGTCACAATTCCCTTTCGAATGCAAATCTAATTGTCCATGGTGCCTGGTGTTAACGGGGGTAATTTTTCTTCCATACTCGCGGCCAACTATTTAGGAGTCCAAGATGGCTCTAAGGCACTGATTGTATCACGAAGGGGAATTACCGATCTCTGATTGAGAGTCGATTACCGCCCCTGATGACATTGCGTCTTCCTTGACCCTATTTCCAGCGGTCGCTTCTTGATTGTCCTTCAATGGTGACCTTTTTGATAGCTACTGCTTGCCTTATACCGCTGTGTTTGCAGTTTTTTCCCCCTGTTCTAAGCATCTGAGAGACCATTGTGGCAAACACAGTATTTTTACGACTGAGATCTGCTTCGTTTAACATCCCCTTTCGGTTAAGATCTTGTTCTATCCGTGAAAAACAGAAAGTTATTTCGTTGTATGAAATAACCTTGTTACGATTCCTGCTGCAACAACCTTGTTATGTCTTTAACCCACCTCCGAGGTCTCAATTTCCCTGGGCGCGGTGAATTTTTCTCTCCTATTTCCTTGTTTTATGTATTTATATGTTGTTATTTTTTTCCTGATTATTTTTTATTCCGTTTTCATTTATTCCTTTGTTCTGATGTGACTATACAATGTATGTGGTTGGCTTTCGCCTAAATAAATAAACTTGAAACTTTTCTCAGGGATTACTGGTTTACAATGACAGATTACTTCGATCACTCCTGTTAGATCTAATCTACATGAATATACCGCACTTTAACCAGGCGCGGGTAAGGGCAATACACGGCCCGTCCCACCGGTTCTTTGAACAGTTAGGTAAATTCTGCACCAGTCTGCATGTCCTGCGCTGGAGGTTTCACCTGAGAATATCTCAAAAAAAAAAAAGCACATTTGTTACCTTACAACCACATTTCACACATGTCTTTCTTACAACCACATTTCACACATGTATCAAAGACACGTTAAGGCACATGTCACATACTTACAGGGGGATTTTAAAAATGTGTTTTTCAAGAAAAAGTTAGGTGGAACAAGGGGAAAAGATTGTCTCTCAAAGTAACAGATCGAGAATAAACCTCACGTATATATAATGCTTCTCTAAGTACGTGCATTGCTGTGTCTCAGATACATGTGTGAAATTTGATGGCCAAGCAACAGCTGCAGTTTGAAATGGCCAAGCAACAACTGTAGTTTGAGATACAATTTTCCTAAGATCACTACCCACAACAAAGAAAAGTGTACTGTTCAACATTTTGGTGCGCAGTTTTGCGTGTAACATATATGGGATTGGAAAAGTGCAGTGCGCACCACGTAATGCACTAGACTCTACAAGGGTAGGGTAGTGCATCACCTTAGGTTTTTGAGATTCTAAGAAGTCTAGTACTGTATTTGTGTTGGCCGAGGGAGGAGTGCGGATGGACGTAAAAGGAAAAGCATTAGTAAGAGAGAGAGAGAAAGAGAGTAGAGAGAGAGAGAGAGAGAGAGAGAGACGCAGAGAGACACAAAGAGGCACAGAGAGAGAGAGAGATGAGGGAGAAATAGAGAGATGTTACTGAAAGTGTGAAAGCTGACAGAAGGACAGAGAGGCAATGAGGGAGAGAGGTGATGTAGCCAGTCTCTAGAGGCGGGTCATCCTAGGTGAAGACTGGGAACTAAATGAGCATTTGGGACTTCGGAGGGAAGGAGACATTAGCAAGAAAGAGAGAGAGGAATGCACAGTGCTAATTCAGTGTCGTTACCTAAAGGGGGACACAGTACTTTTCAGAAGTTTAAATGTAGATAACGCGGCGAGCAACTTACTATTATAAGTGTATTACAGTTGATTTCATAATTATAACTTACGGTGCTGAGTGGTGCATTTTCTATTCTCTCTTGAGAATAATACTCTTAGAAATATTAGTATTGAAGAAAGCAGCAGTAGTGTCACGTACTGTAACACGAAAGTCACAATCGTTACATTACAGTTGAGGGAGTAGCAAAGTAATAAGCAAAGGGGCCATACAGGGTCTAGCTCTAGAGTGCGCAATGAGTGATCGTCAAACTGCACATGCCTTCCTCTTGCAGTGAGCTTCTACGAAATACAGGTTTGGAACGGGGGGTGGGAGGGGGTTTAGAAACGGTTTGCCTTCAAAGCATTATTTTGTAGATTGACCACTGCCAACGATGACGTCTGTATTGGTCAAGTGCTGTGAGGTATTTCGTCATAACGGCGAGGAGTTTCTTCTGCATGTACTCCATTTTTCTTTTCAAGGGGGCGGAAGAGGGTAAATATCGCTGAGAACCCCACTTGTTGCCTACGCCTCTGAAAGAGATACCTAAGAGAGTATCGCCCACAGGATCAGACGAAGAACTAAAAGTATTGTTCTGAGAGAGAGAGAGAAGTAGAGACTTTTGACGAGGAAGTTTGGGGAACAGTACAGGGGCGTGGGGGTGGGGAGGCGAGAGGTGGCTGGATACGATGCTTTAATGTAAGAAGGGCTAGGAGATTTCCGGGATCCTATTAATTTCAAGAGTTTGACCTTCCCTTCTCTCCATCGCCCCCTCCTCTCCTCCGACCAGTAATTGGGTCTTTGGCTTCACCGGTTGGGACAAGACAGAGAACAAAATTGGACACTGCAGACCGGTGTATGTGCGTGTATGTGTCTCTCTCTGTGTGGGAGATGTGGTCCGGCGGGTGAGGATACTGCAGACAGGCGTGTGTGTGTGTGTGTGTGTGTGTGTGTGTGTGTGTGTGTGTGTGTGTGTGTGTGTTGGGGATGTTGTGCGAAGGTGGGGAGAAAGAAGGAGGGGGAGGACTGGGAACACAGACGTACTTGTATCAAGACTGATTTCATCTGATTATTTTCTCTCTGCGAGTCAGCAAAATATTTTCTCAATAGCAACTAACAAGAGCTTCCGCAATGGCTGGGATTAATTTCGGGGTTCACAGCGTTTGCGGATTTCTGAGTAGTTAGTATTAATAATAATAATAGTAATAACAATAATAACAATAATAATTCGGTTTATAAATCTCTTATCCAGGCTGATGCCCGTCACGCGTACTTTACATTATCTCGGTGTAGTTGTGACAAATTAATATTGAATAATAATAATAATAAGTATACAGAAACGATTCTGTAAACTGCAGCGAGTGTATGCAGTGAACCGGTTCGAATGATGTAGATTGGGGAAACTTATTCCGATTTGCCTCTTTGAGCCAATAAATTGTTTTCTGTACGGCCACTTGTAAGAAATTCCACAATCTCTAAGTCTTCTTTCAAACTTTGAGAATTCACTGAGCTTATTGTAAAATGTAGTTTAAAATTTAGATCTCCCATTTCGTTTTCGAGCTACAAATAACCCATAACTTCAAGTTTAATTTACAAGTTCAGGAAATAATGGAAATTGATTAGCAGACAGTAGTGGTTTATACGTCTAGAGCCCATTCTGCATAATCTTTTCAGAGGACATTTTTTTTTTTGTGTGTAAAACTGCTTTCCTGAAGCATATGATAACGTTCTATTCTCATCCAGTTAGGAGTGTGTAGTCTATGTTGCATGATGTTGTGTCACAAAAGGTAATGTGTATGAATGAAGCTAGAATTGTGTACATTCGTTAACTGTTATACAGCATGTGGCCAAAGTATGTAGATCTATGTTATGTCATATCAAGCTGTCCCGTTTTGTAGATCTCTATTATAATGTCATATCAAGCTGTCCCCCTTGCCCATGTATATTGTGTGTTCTCGCCCTTGTACCACAGTCTGTTGTGGTATGGGTGTCAGATAAGTAAAATTATGAACTTGTGATATCTATACCGAGGCTAACATACACGCAATCGTACCTTGAAATGGCCTTTGTTTAGAACGCACCAAAAACATTATCTTTTGAATTTTAAATAGTACCGGTTATAAGCTTTGGAATGATTTTTAAAAATTTGAAATAGTATGGTTATAAGCTTTGGAATGATTTTTTTTTATTTGAAATAGTTGGGTTATAAGCTTTGGAATGATTTTTTTTTATTTGAAATAGTATGGTGATAAGCTTTGGAATGATTTTTTTTATTTGAAATAGTATGGTTATAAGCTTTGGAATGATTTTTGTTTAAAATTTAATGAATCATTTTTGGGGGGCCATATCCAGGGTAAGCTCAATAGTTTGATGGTTTTGTGTCTTCCAGTTTACAATCAATAAGCTACGATAGTATGGATGGGTCTCCGCTTATCTTACTGGAAGACAAAATATTCTGTCTGTTGTCGTAATGAACAACACAATAGTCTGAATGCAAAGTTGATGAAGTTTCATGAGAAGTTCTCCCTAACCTACTTCTACACAATCTTAAATTCTGTATGAATGTACCAAACGAAAAAGAGTTTCAAAAGAGCTACAATCTGTACAGATGAGTGGTAGTAAAAATGCCACGGTATAACCGAGTCTGAGCGTACAGCACTTTCCTCCGCTTTCCTCTTCCACTATAATAATATTGGTCTGTGAATGACCGACTGACAGATAGACCGACCAATAACCCATTCTTTCCCCTGTCACTAAACATACCTGTTATGTTATCGTTCACATATTCAGAAGACTTCCTACAGACCAAAAAAAAAAAAAAACTTCCTATGACATCCAAATTGTCTCCACTACTCCCACCACTCATGCCAGACGTCCCATTTCTTTATGGAAGATGTACACAAAGATGAAGTTTTGGGTTCAAGATGTCTGCCACGACCACATCCCCCCTCACAACTAATGACTTGATGGTCCGACAGCGTGTTGGGCTCATTTCTTGGTAACAATGGCGCACCCGAGGAAACCAATCTTCCGAAGGGATTCTTCCCTTTTATGTCGAGAGTCTCTCTTCCCACCACATTCGAAGGGCTCGTTGTCGTAAAAGGGGGCAAGTTGTTTCTCCTTATGTTGAGGGATCTCGGTCAGTTCTATACTTGGGAAAAAAACTCTGTGAGGACCAGCGTGACCGAGCAGTTAAGGCGTTGGACTCAAAATCTAAAGGTCGTGGGTTTGATTCCCGACCACGGTCATGTTGTAAGTGCCTTAGGAAAGCATTTTATTCACACTTTTCTTAGTCCAACAGTCTGTAAAATGGGTACCTGGCTATAGGCAGTGGAGGATATATCAGAATGCTAGTGATCTGCGTCTATGAATGGCAGCGGCACTGTTTACTCTTCGGGAACTGAGAAAGTCGTAGCTTGATCAGGCTTGCTAGGGTTATAATAGTGTGAAGTCGCGTGAGCGGGCATAAGCCTGGGCACGGGACTTATAAACCACATTATTATTATTTTTATTGCCATACTGTGCTGTTCGCTGTGTTTTAAGCGGAATATCACCGGGAAAAAGAAGATTGCCCTTAAGCAAGCAAAGATCTATTGTTCGCAAAAAGTCGGAAATGGCTTTTTACAACGATCTAATTTTGGAGAGCCTCTCATGAAGATATTCTCATTTTGACAGAGAGTATAACTAGTCTATAATAATTCAACGTGACTTTACGGGACTGTCGTTGGAACATATTTGACAATCCTTCTTCATTTTGGTGGAGAACATACTATAAGATATCGAGGGCTCGTAACTAAAAATAATATCTGCATTTCCCTTAAAGGCTGCCGCCTCCTGCACGAGTTAATGACTACAAATAAGGGTTTTGGTAATTTTTGAACATAATTTTTATTGGTGGGATATTTCTGCGAGTGAAGCTCAACTCTCCAATGTCGCGTCAATAAGATCCTCGCAAAAAAAACAACAACGTGGTAACTGAGGAAGTCTCTGTTGCAAAACCATTGTGACGTCACTTTTGCGCAGTCTCTGAAATGGGGTGATCCCAGGAGAAAGGGAGATAAACAAGATGTAATAAAAGCCAAGGCTTCTTACTTCTTGTCCAGTCTGCGCATGTCTGGCAAGGGCATAGTACTCCTGTCCCTTCGGGCGAGGTTGACTGCTCCCCCTTTAACCAGGTTGTTAACCTGCTCGTTTCTCGTCCAGGCTAGAATAACACTGTCTTCGCTTTTGGATCCTTACAGCCCACGGCTATGTCAGTGTCTACGGAGCTTCTCAATAGATCGATAGCTCTATTATCGGCCGTGATTGGAAATCTAGGCTTAACACCTTATGAACTGGGGTGAGTTCGGAATAGTTTGGATCAAGCTTCGGGGGTTGAGGTATGGGAAGTTGCGGAGGTTGGGTTTGGAAGTCACGATGCAGGGAGGTGAGGAGGGGAGTAATGGATTGGAAGAGGGAGCAAGTGGGTGCAGAGCTGGGTGAGGGAGGTAGGGAAGGAGGGAGGGAGTGAGTGAGTGAGTGGGTGAGTGAGTGAGTGAGTGAGTGAGTGAGTGAGTGAGTGAGTGAGTGAGTGAGTGAGAGTGAGTGAGTGAGTGAGTGAGTGAGTGAGTGAGTGAGTGAGTGAGTGAGTGAGTGAGTAGGGTGTCTGCGCGTGTGAATTGTGTACGTGCGTCCCTGCATGAGTACAGGGGGGAAGGAGGGAGAGAGAGAATGGGAAGGGAATAATGAAGGTAAGAAAGAATCAATTAAGGGAGAATATAAGTATGGGCTGGATCAAAAGGAATCAGATAAAAGGAATGCATGACATAGGAACAAAAACAACCAACAAAACAAAGCAATAACTTCAGAATAATGATATATTCAAGCGCAAAACTCTATCGCGTTATTACCGTGTAAAATAACAAAATCTACCACCATTCTTCCACAAAATGAACCATACGAGCAACAAGGTTCTTACAACACTTCAAGTTTTCTTCGTTACCCCATCTTTCTTTCACTGTCAGCATACTTTGGTCATACATCGAAGCTCCTCTAGAGCTCTCACTCGGCTATAAAGAGGAAGAATGTATTCTAACAAACAGACATACATCGTTTTCTTTCATCTCAGTGTTATTCACACACTTCTCGTCAGACACGCCTCACTATTCGTACAACTTTTTGCGCTACGTAATTGAGAACTTGCGCTTTAACGATGGGATTTGTTACTTTTGTAAGAATTACAGTAACTCCACATGTTGAAATCTACCAAACATGCTTTCAGCACTGATGCATTAATGTAATTCTTATGATGATAAGCAATCCCATCATTACTGCACAAGCTTTCAAATATCTGCTATAAATAGTACGCAACTGTTTATTAGCACCGAGGTTTTTAAAACAATCAACACATTAAATTGGTTCACTCTTTGTTTTGGTTTTTTTTTAAATTTTAGTTTTCAGCTTGTATATAGTTTATGATAAGCGTATCAAAACTGCCATAAAATTCTGGAGGCAATGATGTGAAAATATCTATTTTGATGACCCAGTTTGTGACATAGAGCTTTATAGATCAACACGAACTACCAATCAGTCGACTACAGAAAGTATGTATTCATACATTGTTTGCAGTATCACATTCTATGAAGAGGCACAGAATGTTGTTGTAGTAGTCCAGTAACGTTATTGTAAATATACCTTTTGTAAATCTATACCAAATGAAAGGGAACCAAATTATATTAATGTTGCTACAGTATAAATATAAGAGATCTATACAAATTTTGCGAATAGTGCGCTTTCGTATGGGCTAGTTACTTTGTGGTTGACTACGCTGGCTACACACGATTTTTCACCCCCAACAACCCTAGATGCTTGTCTTCATAGCTGATAATTACGCTATTCAGGGTCAAAAACAACATTCGTCAGGGGTCAGATTGTCTATGGGGAAAGAAGACCCGGATGTTTGTACTGTAACTGTTATGACGCCCTCTCCATTCTCCTGGCCCACAATGCACCGCGGTGCTCGAATTCTTCCCGCCTTTGAGATCACCAGCGGAACTGACGTGGGTCAAACAAGTAAACATAGAAGAGCACGGCGATACTGGATTAATAATTTCTTGAGTACTTTGGGATTGCCGATTACGATTGAAATATAGCGATACTAGATATTTGATAGGGACTCTTCATTTTTTTTTTCCAGAATGCTTTACAGCTTTTGTTGTTTTTTTTTAAAATCAGTACTATGATTTGGTGTATATCAAAGTTAAGGCATTTTTTGCGCAGCTTGTCCCTGGAAACCTACCTCGTTTTGCTCCGGTAGTATGTTGTGTTGATCGAATGATACACACGTGTAATCGAGTTGGTTCAGTAAGTTACATATGCACAGATACACTCCTAGGATAGGGTGGAAAAGAAAGCGTTCAAACGAAAATGCTGTGAGAGAGAAAGAAAGAAAGAAGAGGCGAGACTCGAACCTGTTACCTCTGTGTCGGCAGCCATTGCCTCATTGTCTGTATGGATCAGAGAGGCAACTACTCCATCTTGACTTCTATTGACACATCATATATCTATGTTCAATATTAACGATGGTATCACACACTACTGTAATTTGAGTGTATAATCAACTCTTTAAAAAAACTCGATTTCAAATTTGGACCAATGTTAGTAGTCGAATACACCCTTCGGCTTAGTCCTGTTATGAATAACCTCCGTCGGGGTTGTGGAATCGATGGGCAGAACGACGCCACCCATTTCCTGAGTGTCTGACTTCGCAGACCTTAGCGGCCAAGCTGGGCTTCCTCCTGGAATTAGAAATGGACGATGTCTAGACGAAAACTGTAGATATTAACAAGGGTATTTTCTCAGGAAATCATCGATACCTCGCTATATCGAAATGGGAACAAAGGAAATACAGCTATTTCAGTATTATAATGCCAGCTTTATAGAACCATGGAAAAGGCGCTGCGGTTGATGGAAAAGTTGATAAATGAAAATACGACCTGTATTTACACCGTAGCAAAATTGGTTTACAGTGTTATACTGTCTTATTCATCTCATTCTTAAAACAAACACATGGATGAACATACATCATACAAATAAATATATAATGTTACAGATGAAAAACATACCAAAATCATCGCTGGTCGTCAGCAGTGCAGCTCCCTGGTCCCCCCCCCTCCCCACCCCCTACCAACTATAAAGCAAGGTACATATTTACACCTGAGTCGAGTGTGGAAGTGAAAGTGAAATGTCTTTCCCAAGAACACTACAACATACTCCTCTCGGCCCGCGAATCAAACACACAAATCTTAGACTTGACAGTCTTCAGTTTCTGAGTACGTCTCACAAACCACACGGCCACGCTGCTTTAAATAGTGGGTGCAGGTAAACGGCACGACTTTCGTAACGGTTCTCTCAAACCAACTCATGGTCATTTGATTATGTGAACTGAATTTGTCAAGGAAGCTAAACAAAGCATTCCATCTGGCTAAACTAGGTCAGCCGATGCCTCCACATGCTTAAAATAGGCCAGCACCCTCTACGTTATATTTCCTTTATATCTCTGTGTTCCAAATACAACGCTTGTTTACCTAGTAGAAGTAAATAGTTCGTTTCACGGGGACCAAAAAAAAAAAACAGTGTTTGTGGCAATAGAGACTTTTATTTAATCATTTTGCGGATTTTTCTCAATTTTTTGTTAAGAGGTGACATTAGGTAGTCTTAATAGAATATGAAAATTGGATTCTGTCCGATATGGTGCGGAGGTAGTTAGTGACTTCAAAATGGATATCTAACGCCCAGACTCTTTGACTGAAAGTTTACATGTTTTACAGTACAACATCAGAGGATCGCGAGTAATTTCTTCACACCTCTTTACTGTAAAGCTGTTCAATATATGCAGGTGCTGTAATATACATTACAGAGGTAGAGAGAACAAAAGCATGAAGGTGTACGGATAGCCTTGAACAAAATATTCCATTAGTTTTTAATCTGTGGCATACACAGTTTCGTAAAGTCGGTCTATAAACATTGAAGTTATTCCCAAAATCCGCTTTTGTTTTCAGTAAAACGAACTGTATAAGCATTATTCAGAAATTCGAGCCTCACTCCGAAGCCATGACAAATGCGAGGTTATTATTTGTCCTGGCTGACTGATTCGGAAAGGTGAAATACAACTGAGCCGAGTCACCTGTAATTGGTCGCTACAGAGCGAGAGTGGAGCATCCCACATTTGCTGTGTTCTGAGAAACTCAGGGATGAAGTTTATGTTGCCACTGAGTTAAAATAAAGACTTGTTAAAGAAAAAAAGTTCGTGTTAGAAGTCCCCACGGGCCAAATATAGCAATTTAACTGAAATTTATAGCAAGCTGATTGGGTCAATATCTATTTATAGAACCCTTTACCGCGAAAATCGCAAAAATATGGGATGGTCCGCTCTTGCTCTACGGCGACCAATTCTTCATACAAAAAAAAAAAAAAAGGATTCAACCTCACAATATCGATGTATACACGATACCAACAAAATAAATGCAGGTATCGATATACGATCATCGATGTGAGCACGCCGAGCTTTGGATCTGATTTGGCCAGTCGCGAAGCTAAATCTGGTTAGACGTGTGAGAAAGAGTGTGAAATTCTGGTAAAGAATCTGAAATGACGACGACGCCTGGTTTTTAGCGTGGCTTATTATGTTTACAACGGAGGAAATCAGTCTCGGTACAAGGCGGAGAATGAGGGATGAAGGAGAGCAAGGTTGCCCGCAGTGACGTAGAATGGGGGGGCAGCTCCTATCAGGGGCGTTAACTAATATAGCATGAATCGTAGAAGGAGATGTATAAGGGTAGGAGTAGATGAGGTACTTCGTACTTGTGGCCTTGGATGGGCAGGGGTGAAGTGGGAAAGAGAATTAATGTTTGTTTTCCTCGCTATTGCGCGCAATTGTGTAGGATTGGGTAGCTCCTTGCAGGAGCGTTGATTAACACCAATAGCAAAAGGAGATACATACGACTGGGAGTGCATAAGAGCGCATATACGCTTCGCTACTGAGCGCTGTGATGTAGGATGAGGTAGTAGCTACTTGCAGGGACGTTAACACCAAATTTCAGAAGAGATACAAAAGGGTGGGAGTGGACTAGGTACTTGCGGCCTTTTTTTTTTGGGGGGGGGGGGGGGGGGGG
>JAWQUT010000369.1:276400-295746 GCA_033807755.1 Ellobium chinense | reverse complement strand
TGGGTGTGAGGGTGGATGGGAGTTGTGATAACTTTCTGGCAATAATATCCACACGATCATTATTATGACATGCACATTTTCAGCACTCTGTACTTATTTTATGTTACGTGTATTCATTTTGTTCCGTGGAAGAGAATGTATTGTAAAAGAGTAAAAGATTTTATAGTTCTAGAACTCTAGAAAATTTAAAGTAGTGTGTGAGAGAGAGAGAGAGAGAGAGAGAGAGAGAGAGAGAGAGAGAGAGAGAGAGAGACAGACAGACAGACAGACAGACAGACAGACAGACAGAGGGAGCAATTACGGACTTGGAAACGAATATGTGTTACAGAGAATTTGAAGACAACTGGGTCTGATTTTCTTTTAACGGTCAACTCTGCTTAATCGCACCTCTTGGAGAGCACAGACAAAAAAAAAACTTGCCGTCCAATAATCCAGTATCTTTTATATCAGAGTATAAACACAGTGTCATATGGAAAACCATATTACTGCGTTTAAGCGGATGTTGGGATTATCCAAATTGCGATTAAGCAGAGCAGGATGTGTTTCCCGTTTACTCTCACACTTAAAGTCTGACATCACCACTCTCGTTGTTGCTGCAGAAACAAGTTGTCCAGGTATTATTTCCCACTGGGTCCAGATGGAATGGTTTGGTGGCGTCATTAATTTGAACATAAAATACCACATTTGTTTGCATTGCTTTTCCTGACAGATAGAGGGTGGCCATTTCGATTACCCGGGTATCGATACTCCGATGTTTTTATCGGCATTTTTTTTTGTAAAGAACAATCTTCTTTCTTTCTTTATTTTTTTCTGCTTCATTCGGAGGAAGAAAAATGCTGTGTTAAAATCACAACTGTCTAAGTTATGATTCTTTTTTAAAATTTTATTCTACAACTAAATCTTCATAGTTTGTATGTATGAAAATATCTTTAAGCCATTTGAAGCAGTCCGACATGTATCCACAGTGTCGTGTTCCGGTAGCCATTGAAGAAAGGGTCTTTGCTATGTCTGCTCACTGTCAAGTTACGCTTTTGAATCTGTGGCCGTATGCATAATCCATGCGTTAGTTTACGTAGTGTGTTAACCACCGTGAAAACAACTAATGTTTTGGGAGTTTCCCGTAGTTACCGCAGTGCCTTAACTAACGTATGGATTATATATACAGCCACTGGTTCCTTCTCATTATACAGGTATCGATGGCGTAACTAAAAAGAAACTGCTATAATGCTGCTTGTGTGCAGTGTTTTATAGCGCTATTGACTGGGGGCCCTTCTCAATTTACGAATTTTATTGTCTCAATGTTAACTTGTGTAATTTTAACGTATGCTACTCTAGTTTCCCATTAATTTGGTTATTATGGAGCTTTCTCGAGTTACGGGTTTTGATGGCTTAACTAAAAAGATACATTATGGTGCCGGTGAGCAGTGTTTTATGGCATCATTGACTGAGGACCGTTCTTAATTCACACTTTTCATTGTCGTGATAATTATTAGTTATTCAATATTAACTTATGCTCGACTTATTGTGCTGTTAAGCCGGTTATTGTGGGGACTTTCTCATATTACAGTTTTCAGTGACTCAACTTAAGCGTAACTTTATGCTGCTCCTGCGTACTGCTTCAGCACGATATTGACCGCATGGAACCTTCTCAGTTTACAGCTTTCAGTGACTTGATTTAACTTGTGTAATGGTAAACAATGTTACTCTTTTACAGTGTCCTATTATACTGATATTGAGAGTCCTTCTCAAAGTACAGTCTTCAGGGATTGAAGTATAACTTTATGCTACTCCTGCACATTGCTTCAATACGATGTTGATTGTGAATCCGCAGATTACAGTTTTCAGTGATTTGATATAACTTGTGTTATAACTATACTTGCTACTTTGGGCAGTGTCCTGTTATACCGTGGGCCTTTCTCGAAGTACAGTTTTCAGTAACTTAATAATATAATTTGTGGTATAATAATACTTGCTGGTTTGGGCAGTGTCCTGCTATACCGTGGGCCTTCCTCAAAGCACAGTTATCAGTAACTTGATATAACTTGTATTTTAACTATACTCGCTACTTTGAACAGTGTCCTGTTATATCGTGGGCCTTTCTCAAAGTACAGTTTTCAGTGACTTGCTATGAGCGAAACTTTATGCTGTTTCTGCAGAGTGTTTCAACACGATATTGATTACGGTCCTTAGTTTACAGTTTTCGTGACTTTTGTTTCTCTTTTTTTTTTTTAAGCTGTGGTGTAACTTTATTTTTATTACATTTACACTGACCTCTCTCTCTAACATTGTTCTTTTGGTTTATGTCGATGTATGTCTGTCTGTCTGTCTGTATTCATCCTTTTGTCCATCTGTCTCTCCATCTATCTTTTCGTCCATTCCCCCATCTGGCCATTTGTCTCTGTTAATGCCTCACATAAAACTGGTCTACTGACTACATTTTCACACGTGCTGGTAACTTAGTACCGTCGACTTGTACAACATTGCTGTTATGATGGTGGTGGTGGTGGTGGTGGTGGTGATGATGGTAATGGTGGTGATGGTAATGGTAATGGTGGTGATCGATTTATACTGTGGTGCTTACCCAGCTGTTCATTGCCAAAAAGTGATATCTAGAGTGCTGGTGTGCATTTGAAGAAGGTCTCTTAAGTTTATCAACCTGGCTCAATAAAAATATAGCCATTCACTCTCTCTAATACAACTTCTGTACATAAACCTATTTAACATAAGATAGCAACTCGGACAAATATATCCTTATCGAAAATAGGTTATCCATAATGTGAATGTGAACATATCGTTTAAATGTATAACCTGGGACAATCTAGTGTTAAGATTTATTTGATTACCACTCTTGCTCTCGACTCCGTCTATCGGAGCATCGATATTCTAAGCGATACTTTTCTGCACGACGTCGCCCACCTACTTAACAGCCCAGAGTGGAACATGGCGTATTATCGCTTCATGACGTTCACGTGGTGGAGAGTGCCATAAATGTGCCAGTTTGGGTTATTTGGTTTTGGTTTGGTTTTGTTTTGCTTTGTTTTTGGCCGGCTCGAAATGTTGAATGGACGTTGTCGGTTGAAGTGTGTTAACCGAGTTAGCAATGTAATAATACTGGGGAAAACAACAGTTCAATCACCCGTTTCCTTTCCACTCCAGTCTTGCGTTTTATTAGGGGGCAGCCGTATGTGGGGATTTCTTTGGAAAATAGAACTAGTGNGGGGGGGGGGGGGGGGGGGGGAGGAGAGATTGGGATGGGAGAGAGGAAAGAGAGAGATAGTTTTAGCGAGACAGTTTTGGTGAGAGAGAGAGGCTGGGAGAAATAGAGAAATACAGAGACTGGTATAGAAAGACAGAGACAGACAGGGAAAGATTTTGAAAGAGAAGGAGGGAGAAAGAGCGAGATTTTGAGTGAGAGGCGTGCATATCAAATTATTTTAAAGAAATTTTAAAATCCCCTTTGCCTAACTTACACGCCAAAGCTTTATTAATTCTTAAACGTTTTCTCAACAATTTAACGTACTTCATTTACTAAATGTCATCCGTCTTGGCATATGAGGTTTGGTAAGCCTGTTTTGAAAAGCTTCTTAGGGCCAATAGCTCTTTTTCTGTCCAGCAACTTACGAGAGATTCCGACGTGATTAAGTCATTTTTAATAATTCAAAGCATTAACCGAGTTATAAAACAATACTTTTAAGATATAAGTCTTTCATTGAACTTTCGTTCTACGAAACGTGGTGCAAAAATCTCTACGAAAATCAGTTGTTTACCCTTGTGACACCTACCTGTAAACAAGGCCAGATATACCTCTGTGAAGAAAGCTTGAAACTCTTTAACCCAGGGAAGACCAGAAAAAAAAAAGTCACGGTGTATTCACAAAGACCAATTGTTCAGATGGGGGGATTTTCTCACTGTGTTAGACTAATCTGACCTGTTCTGTTCACAATTTTTTTTGTTCGGTTTGTTTGTTTGTTTGTCCTTGAGTGTTTTCTCCTTATTCTTCTTCATCTTCTCTTAGCTGTCTCATCCCCTTTCAATTCTAGGTTTCTAAAAGTATCTGAAACCCCGAGAGGAATTCCATATGTGTGCCGGAAAGATTTCCACATGCAAAACACCGAACCAACAACCTACCCTAACCCTAACCCTAACCCTAACCCAGGGTCAGGGTTAGGGTTAGGGTTAGAGTAGGTTAAAGATAGTTAACGTTTTGTCTTCAGAGTGTTACAGTCAGAAGGCATAGACTACCCCGCCTGCTGTAAATGACTGTGGACACAGCTTTGAATCTGATGGATCTGCTTCCATATTTCAAATACTCGACAAGTGCGAGATTCTCTGTTTCTCTGTTACAGTAATTAAAAAAAAAATGTGTTGCACAGTGCACATTATGCTTTATTGTGTGAAAGGGCACGGAGTCGAAGTGAGCGAGTTTGCCGAGTGGGTGGTTTGGCTATCTCCTGGGACAGGACCGCTCTTGCATTGATACAGTTCATTTAGTCATTGGTTTAGCTACAAGATCGGTCCTATTCCGTGATTGTACCAGCGGTTTTTCTGTTGTGACGATGAATGCGAACTTTTATGTATGTCATGTTTCTGGACGTCTGGATGTGTGCGAACAGTGTTATTGTCTTTTGCTATGTCGTGATCTATGTTATTACTAGCACATGTGTATTGCAACCAAGACAATTTTCCATGTTATGGCTAATAAAGTTATTCTTATCTTATCTTATTTTATCTTATCTTGTCTTGTCTTATGTTATGTTATCTTATCTTGTCTGTCTTATCTTATCTTATCGTTTCTTATCTTATCTTGTCTTATCTGATCTGATCTTATCTGATCTTATCTTATCTTATCTTATCTTATCACCTTTAGGAGAAACTGTGAACTAGCGATCTGCAAAGCTTTGATGCCGCCTGAATTTCTTCGATTGTAAAATTCGGGAAATAAAAGTAGCGCCATCATGTGAAACGAGCATTTAAATTCAAATGAATGAAGTGTCCCATCATGTATCACCTTTCCTTTTACACCCCGGGTGTTTTCACTACTGTCACTTACAAGAAATTCCACAATCTCTAAGTCTTCTTTAATTATTTGCAGAATTCAATAAGCTTATTAAAAATGATGTTGAAAATATAGATCTTGCGGTTCGTTTTCGAGCTGCGAACCGATACATCGAAAGGTGTAAACAAGCTAACCAGTTTCCTTAACGACAAGTGCTCCGCACAGAAGGCCACGCCGAAACCGAAGGGAATGACCCAAAGTTCAGGTTTAATTTACAAAATCAGGAAAGAATGTAAAGTAATTCGCAGGTAGGTTCACAAATCTAGGGCCCATTCTCCACAATCTGTCCAAAGGACAGATTTTTTTACTGTCTTCCTAACGCATATGACAGCATGTTATTTTCAGCCAATTAGAAGTCTGTAACCTTTAATGTCGTTCAACTTCACACAATCATAGCAACCACATGGTACAAACCGATGGATCATTATACACGAAATCGCTAAGTTCTAGTCAATAACTTTTGTCATGAAAATTCGCCCGCCTAACGACCCTGAAAGAAAACAAAACAAGAGCAAAAAAAACTTAGCCCCACAATCCTCTTTGTCATCGAACAGGATTACCTCCCTTGTTGTGTTGCGTTGCGTATCAGCTTTCATCCCCGACCTTGGTGTACCAGCGCCTTGCTGGACTAAATCGATTCAGTGTTATTTCATACCGAGTATTTTTTAGTCCCTTTCTCCAAAATTCGAGTAGTTAATCTAATACTTTAAGGTTTTCGGAGCTGACGAAAAAAAATTCAAGACATTGATACCAATATCCGATACCAGTTCGATAGGCAGTGCTCTTAAGAGTTAAAATAAACTTGATATTTCAAATATTTGCGCGGCATAATTTTATAGACGCATCATTTTAAAAGATAGGGTGAATATTTTAAGTCCAGCTGCACCGAGATGTTATTTTCAGGCCATTTAATTTGTTGGTCTCTCAGTATGTTCATTCATGTTTCATGTTCACTGAGCTTATGAACAAATAACATCATTGATCGTATTCGTTGCAAAGTCACTGCGAAAGTACTCAATATCGATTCTTGATAGTACTCACTATTAGCTTGATTTTTATACTCCAGTATCGACCCCGGTATGATACACCGCAACGTAGTAAAAACACTGCTTCGTGTTCCAGGACGTGTATGGTCGTTTAATCGGACATTGAACTATGGGAGGGGATTATGGGTATTACTTCATACGTGATTGTGCAAAGGCGAAAATGTAATCGATTTTTTAACTTAATGTGTTCACATTTCCTCTTTACAAGCTGATAGCACTGAATGGGAAATGAGTGGGAAATGAGTGGGAAACGAGTGGGAAAAAGTGAAGAACACTTCAGAACTTTACTTTGTTCCGTTTCATTTAAATGAGTTATGTTTTCTTCCTCACTGCGTTCGGGGGGCAACTACTATTAAGCCATATAAAAAAGAGGGTATTTTTGTTTGATGAACTGTGATGAACTTAAAATTCAAAATACCGATTGTTAACCGAAGTAAAGAGTAAACCACTGAACATTTAATCTGGGTTTTTTGTTTTAATGGGAAAACAAACTCTCTACGTGGCTAAACAAAGCCAGCTGACGCCCATTTGTTATTTATTTTACAGATCTATGTACCAACCGCAATGCTTGTTTACCCATAACTATATGCATTGCTCAGTCAAACAGGCGTACGAGCCCCGCTCTTAAGTCATGGCAAGTTCAGGGTTGTATCTCTTGGCTGGCTGTTACGGAAAGGGAAATTTATACGTAGAGTGATACAGAAATAAAGCGTTTCTATTGTTAAGCATAGTCATTGTTGAGATATGAAAACACAAATAAATATTGAGGTAAGGACGCAATGAGAGGTGGCGGACCTTCATATCTTGATCAAAGACCACAAACCAATATTATTTTACAAATTAATAATAATTTGATTCGTAGGCACAGCCGTGGTTGTTTATGTCTTAATCTGAAAGCAAAAACCAACATTACAAACTAACAATTTGAATCGTGGGTTCATCTATGAATGTTTGACATACAAAACAAAAAAGCTCATACCTTATCATCATATAGGGAGGGTTTTTTAAAATCTTAATCTAAAAGCAAAAACCAACATTACAAATTAACAGTTTGAATCGTGGGTTCATCTATGAATGTTTGACATACAAAAAAAATTTAAAAAGCTCATGCCTTATCATCATATAGGGAGGGGGTTTTTATAGGGTGGGGGCGTGGTGAAATCTTCGAACAGTGCAATCGCTTTATGGAACCAGAAACCAGCTAAAAACCACCCACCAAGAATGTTTACGTCTCTCCTGTTAAAATTGGGAATCCAGCCTAATGAAAATCCTATGGCGTTAAAGGAGGAGTGAGTGGCGTAAGACAGACTTGCAAGAAACTGAATGAGGTGGCCTTTCAGTGAGTAACTGGCAGAATGTTTTTGAACACGTGAAATGCATCGAGGCCAACTACTGGTCTATATGGAGTGTAACAAAAAGTTTTATAAAAAGGTCGTGAATTATCTTTTCACAAAATTAATCCATTTCATTTCCATCAGAACATTCGTCCTCCTATTGAATGAATACAAATCCTCATTTCATAAGACATTTTTCATATTTTTTCAAAAACATTTGATATAAATTCTGTACTTTTTACCATATCTGAGTTAGATTTCTGTACCTAGCAACTTAATTTTTCTCCAAAAAGAAAAATCTGAAAAAAAACAACAACAAAAAAACTACGGGTTGTGACGACCTGTATGCAGGTAGCTTATCTGATTCTACGTAAATCCGGTATTGTTCCCAGAACTCATTATATTGTTCCCTGTTCAGTATTTTATGTCAACACGGACCATTAGAGAAGATCCAGGCGCGCATGTGCGAAAAGGCAGAAGGACGAAGGCGAGAAGCAGTTGCCCAGACCAAAAACAATGGGGAATAACTCTTATTGATTGCTCTCAAAAGTGATGTGGACGCGACGCCGAGATGCCGCCATGATGAGGGCAGAGGTCAGTGGGATTGGTGACCCGAGATGACCAGTTTGGCCGAGCAAGACAAATGGAGTGTCCGCGAGATGGCACTGTACCAACGGTCTAGGCTGCGTGGACAGGAGCCCTCCTTGTTTAATCACACAACCGGTGGCGCCAATAACCGAAGAGGTCGGCGCTAAACAAGAAAAGAAAAGAAAAAAAAAGGAAGAAAAGAGAAGGATAGAGAGGAAAGGAAAAGTAAAAATAAAGAAAAGGGAAAGGAATAGAGAAAAGAAAAGAAACAAGAGAAAAGAAATGAGAGATGAAAAGAGAAAAGAAAAGAAAAAATGGAAGAAAAAAAAAGACAGAGAAGAAAGGAAAAGAAAACAAAGAACAGGGAGAAGAAAAGAGAAAGGAACATAAACAAAGGAACAGAAATGAGAAAGGAAAAGAAATAAAAAGAAAGAAGAAAAGAAAAATGACAAGGAAAGAAAAGTTTATCTACTCCAGAAAGGGAGTCTCATCAAGATAAATGTGTACATCAAAGGCACTTTTGCACTTTATGACTTCATTCAGTCTGCCCCGGTCAAACAATTTATGAAGAAAGACAAATGTTATCATATCGTGCATATTATGTCACATATGCCATAATTATGCAAGACGAAGGACTCTTGTGACCGAGATATCACCTTTGTCTGAGCAGCAGAGACTCATGGGAGAAGGTTGTGACGTCAGTAAAGTGCAAGATGCTCCAGACAGTGTGACATATGTTGTTTGCTTTTTTTTTTTTTTTTTGCAGTTTGCACTTAAAGGCTGTGGTCATTCAGAGTTACGCAAGAGTTTCCCCAGCTTGATGTTTTTTTGGTTTTTTTTGCCTCACTAGTAAGAACACTCATACTTTGAAAGGGCTTTGTTTGCCTGAACAGCGAATTTCTGTTTGGGAGTATAGGCCTATAATATATTTCTAATGGCAGGCAATAGTGTGGTGCTACCTTTGACCCCTGAACACTGCCCAAAGGAAGCAACACAGCTTTTGTTTCAGAAATTCAAAACAGCAACCGGCGGCTATGCAAAGCTTTACAGAGAAGAATTAGATTTTTTTTTTTGAAAGTATAATCTCTTCAAACAGAAAAAAAATAAAGCCTACAAAGCAACTGGATATTGCTGAAAAGGGTGGCATTTCAGATTTCATGGGTGTACCTGACTTTGTAATAAAATGCATGGGCGTTTAATGCAGTCTTCCCGTTTAGTATAGTATGATATTGAGGAGTCATAGTGACCCAAGTGATTCACACTGTAGTTCTGTTGACACGCCTTGAAGGGTACAAACTTCTACGTTATCATATGCGTGGGAAGACAGTTAAAAAAATCTGTTCTGTAGACAGATATTTTGGACACATAATGGAGAATGGGTCCTAGATTTGTGAAACTACCTGCGAATTAGTTTGCAGTCTCTCCTGAGTTTGTAAACTAAACCTGAAGTTTGGGTCATTCACTTCGGTTTCGATGTGGCCTTCTGTGATGAGCACTTGTCGTTAAGGAAATAGGTTACTTACATCTTTCGATGTATCGGTTCGTAGCTCGAAAACGAAATGGAAGACTTTTATTTTAAACATCGTTTTTAATAAGCTCACTGAATACTGCAAACTATTAAAGAAGACTTGGAGATGGTGGAATTTCTTGTAAGTAACAGTAGAGAAAACAGTTTATTGGTTCAAAGAGGGAAATCGGTTTAGCCTTCTGTAACCTGAAGGATAACACTGAATTCTCACCCAGCCTGCGATTTGACGAAAGCGCAAACGGTCACCATGGTCACAAAAATTCCATAAATCTTTTAACTGTGAAATGTGATCAGACATACGTTTTCATTAAGCGGACGTTGCGATTAGGGGAGACCGAACGTGATAAAAGGCTCGCCGAGGATAATAAAGGAGAGATGTGGCATGTTGGGAATCTTCACTGACTTGAGTTCGGTCACACGGGTCATATCGAAGAGTACTATTTTCTGGATTTCACAAGTAGAACAATTCATACTGCATAGAACTTTTGCATAGCGCTTGTTTGCTATCACTAAGAACGTTACGCTTCACATCAAAGAGCGCTATTTTTATCTGGATTTCACAAGTAGAACAATTCATATTGCATAGAAACTTTGCAGAGGGCTGGTTTGCTATCACTAAGAATATTCCGCATGACATCGAAGAGTGCTATTTTTATCTGGATTTCACAAGTAGAACAATTCATACTGCATAGAAACTTTGCAGAGGGCTGGTTTGCCATCGCTAAGAACGTTACGCGTCAAGAAGATTGGCTAAAGACGACTAGTATTTGAAATTGCAAGGCAAATCCATCTGGGTCGAGGCTGTATCCACGGCTATTTGTGGGCGGCGCTTGCCTTCTGACCCTAACGATTGGATGGCAGGGCTATATGAACTTAGGGAGAAGAGCACAGTAGCCTCCCCATCCCTCCTTCATCATCAGGTTCTTACACCTCTGATTCCGAAGGATAAAATGCACGCACATGGCTCTTTAAGGTGGTCCACTTCTCTACCTTTGTACAGTATAGTGTATGGTTGTGGTGCGCACTGCCCTGTTCCAATTCAGTATATGTTACATGCAAAATTGCGCACCAAAATGCTGAACAGTGCACTTTTCTTTGTTGTGAGTAGTGATGCTAGGAAAACGTATCTTAAACTGCAGTTATTCTTTGGTCATCAGATTTCACACATAATTCTGAGACACAGTATTGCACATACTTACAAAAGCATTTTATATTTGTGATCTTCATTCACGTTGTTATTTTGTTTTTACAGCGTTTTGCCATAGTTCCACTTAACTTTTTCTTGAGAAACACATATTAAGAACCCCGTTGTAAGCGTGTGCCTTAACGCACCACAGTAGAGAACTATATTTCACAGCGGATTGCCTTTCGCACATTTGGTGATACCTCCTAATGCGCGCGTGCGTGCGAGTACCTGGCCTAAGGTGTAAACGCATGGTCGCCTTGAGCGCAACAAGTCCATGCCTTCCTAACTCGTGAGATGTGATTGTATCTATGTTTTGCAAACTATGGTGCCATTAAGCGAAAAAGATGATGGAGCAATGTCGATTGTGATGAACACATTGTGGGGGAGTTAAGCACACTATCCCAGCTCACGTTGTTAGAAAAAAAAAACTGTCTCCATCATCAGTAGCCATATGCATAATCCACACGTTAATTAACGTGTTACGTTAACCCAAGTGAACACTACTAATGTTTTGGGAGTTGCCCGTAGTTACGGCAGTGCGTTAACTAACCTAAGGATGATGCATACGGCCAACCGTTCCTACACCAGCTCAGAATCTTAAGGACAGTACAGGTGCACATCTGCCCTCAAGTACACCTAGTGACATCTGCTAGTGCATGCGTGCAGGTTCGTGGTCCAAGATTTCCCCAGAGACCTGCTGGAATAGTAATGGACGCCTTACCTAACCAAACACAGGCTTTGAGCAATCAGCCAATGGAAGTTCAGGGTAACTGTGAGGTTAATCATCGACCAATTGGAAGCCCCTGTGCAATTATTCATTAACCAATCAGTCGGCAGTGTTGGTACTGTGGGAGTGCCCGGTTATATTTTTGGCCGTTGCAAAATCTCAAGTGATTAATTACGGTCTCATGACGCCGTTATACTATACAGCATGTCATAACATCCTCATAATGAAAGAATGAATAAATAGGTGAAGACTTCATGAATATGACAGGTCGTTAGGGGACGGAATGATGTCGGATTTTGCTGATTACACATTAAGTATGTACATGAGAAGACGGTGATGTATGTCGCCCAGATGTGGCATTGGGAAGTAATCTGTGGGTGGGAAGAGGTGTGAGAAGGGCATTATTGGTCTCCAAAACTGAAGTGACCTCTTTCTTTCTTTCTTTCTTTCTTTCTTTCTTCTTCTTTTTTTCTTTCTTTCCTTGTTCTTTCTTTCTTTCTATCTTTCTTTCTTTCTATCTTTCTTTCTTTTTTCTTTCTTTCTTTCTTTTTTTCTGTCTTTTTTCTTTCTTTCTTTCTTTCTTCCGTCCACCCGTCCGTCCGTCCTTCTTTATAATGTTTTTTGTCCTTTGTCACTTTCTCTTAGTCTTTCCTATTTCCATTCTCTTCTTCCTTCATTCTTTCTTTATTTTTGTGATTTTCTACGATCCTTCTTGTAACTCTCACCCTTTGTTTATTTCCATTCGTTCTTTTTCACACCTTTTTTTTTTCTTTTTCTCTCCTTTTTTTCAACTCAGTTCAGTTCAATCTATTTATTCAGCTAGTTCAGTTCAGTCTATTTATTCAGCTAGTTCAGTTCAATCTTCTATTCGGCTCAGTTTAGTTCAATCTATTATTCAGCTCAGTTCAGTTCAATCTATTATTCAGCTCAGTTCAGTTCACTCTATTATTCAGCTCAGTTCAGTTCAGTCTATTATTCAGCTCAGTTCAGTTCAACCTATTATTCAGCTCAGTTCAGTTCAATCTGTTATTCAGCTCTTGTACAAACGTACTTAGGAGCAAATGCTACAGAAAATGTTATAACATATAATGTATAATTTGTAAATTTAAAACAAATATACAGACGGACAAGTGAACACTTATAATATACTTCTTGCTGTTGAGCTGGAATGTGAAATGAGGGCACTAAGCTCACAATTATTTCTATGACGTTAATTAAATGAAAATATTCTTTTATCTTTACATTTCTTTGTAATCCTCTTGATAAAAGTGCAAAGTTTCCCACTCGTCTTTTCTTTCTTTCTTTCTTTCTTTCTTTCTTTCTTTCTTTCTTTCTTTCTTTCTTTCTTTCTTTCTTTCTTTCTTTCTTTCATTTTTCCATCTTTCTTTCACACATTGCTTCTGCCTCTTCAATCATTCTGTCGTTGCAGTCCGGCTATTTTTTTCAGTCATACTATCTTTCCTTTTGTGAACTCCACCTCCTCTAACCCCTTCTCTCCCTCTCAGCTTTGTCCAAAACCGATACAACGCTGTTGTTTTAAGCGAACCCCCGTCTGACTTGGGTTTTCCCCGTCACTGCTGGCCGTCTGGTTAATTTGGATGTCCACACTCAATACCCAGCCGCTTCCACAATCTGTCAATGTCTCCTAATCTAAGCAGAGCCGCATCGACCTGCAGCTTGCTCCTCACATCCCCATCCTCGACAGAACTTCCTTCAAAAATAAAACAACAAAACCCTTGTTTCATTCTAGACATCTACAGTATTATTATGCTGTACCTTAGACTAGATCTAGACAAGGAGCTACAGAGTTAAGGAGGAGCTTTTGAATAATCGAAATGGATTTGTCTGTTTGAGCCAATAAATTATTTTCTTTACGGTCGGTAACTTTATAAGAGGTTCCATGCCCACTAATACTTCTTTGGTAATTTTTTTTCAGTATCAGTAGGTTTATTGGAGTGCTGTTTCAAACATATTTTTGAAAACTTGTGCATTAACGATGGGATCTCTTATACATCGTAACAATTACATTAACTTTGCATGTTGAACGCTACTAAGGGTGCGTTTAGCACCGATGCATTAGTATAATCCTACCATTTTAAGAGATCCCATCGTTAGTGCGGAAGCTCCCTTGTATTTTGTCCATGAACTACTATGCGATACATTGAAAGGCGCACACAAGATAACCAGTGCTCTTAATTCCGCCAAAGACCGGCTGAGCTCTCAACCCCAGACTACAAATTTAGCTCACAAAATCAGAAAGGAATACTAAACGATAATATATATAGTTTACGGTCAGGTTTACAAATCTAGGGCTCAGTTTCAAATAGTATTCTATCCACAGGGAAAATGTTGTACTGTCCTGATATCGAGTATGAAAATGAACTACTTTTAGTCAAGGAGTCGGGAGCCTGGACTTGCGCAACGCAAAGCTATCCTTTTTCGTTTACTCCCATTTCCTTTAATCATCCACACTAGAAGCTCTAGCGTCTAGCGGCTACAGAGCGCGTATAGCTTCTGGCACAAGCGGTTAATGGAAATACAGGATGTACTTTATGGCCGCAGAGCTATAGCGCAGCTCAGTGATATTAGATCTGATCTAGCCACATGAATATCCACACCCCACCCTCACCTCCAAAAGGGTACAAGTTACAGACGTATAATCGACTTCGTCATTTAGGTTTTGTTGTTGTTGTTGTTGGTGGTGGTGGTCGTCGTGCCGTTGTTGTTGTTATTGTTGTTGTTTTTGTTGTTGTTGTTGTTGTTGTTGTTCTTCTTCTTCTTCTTCTTCTTCTTCTTCTTCTTCTTCTTTTTCCTCTCTTCTTCTTCCTCCTCCTTTTCTTCCTCTTCTTTTTGTTCTTCTTCTTTTTCCTTCTCCTCTTCTTCAATATTGTCACAGTCATAGCCAGTTAGTTCGCATGTCTCGTCTAAGTGTTTTGTTTTTGTTGTTTGTTTTGAGAAGAGGGACAAAACGGTAGTAGTCAAAAGAAGTTGACAAGGCAAGAAAATAATTCCAATCTCAAAACAATGGTTTTTTGTTTTTCTTTAACCAGTAACTTCGTGATTTGCTTTGTCTGTGACATTTCAAAAACGCATTCGGTTACTTGAAGGGTAAAAATAGCCTTGTCTGCAACTTGCCTATCTCTGCTTCAGACTGTTCTGCTGTTTATGACCTTTTTCACCTGCCTTGTAAACACAAACTTTCTCCAACCATCCGATCCCATTCGATTTGGTAAATCATTTTATGCATCACATTTTATGTCATTGCTGGACGCCAGCGGTGCAGCGTCCTGGTCCCCCCAGCTCTAAAGCCAGGTACTCCTTTACGCCTGAGTCGAGTGAGAAAATGGAAGTGAAGTGTCTTTCCCAAGGACACTATAACGTAACCGCCCAGCTGGCGAGTCAAAGAGATAAACCTTAGACTTGAAGGTCTTCAGTTTCTGAGTACAACTCACAAACCGCACGGCCACTCTGCCTTCTATATATCCCCAGAGACCTTTTTGTTAAAGTTTCCCAACTTGGTCATCTAGTCTCGTATATGGAACAGCTGTTACCTTGTATACTGTCCCCAACAAGTAGGAGCTTTCTGTCATCTCTCCTCCAAGGGCATATTTATTACTGAGGTTCTACTGTACATGTATTGCACTGCACTTCATCACGAAGGAATATACATGGTTTAGTTATCTGTCCTTTCTTTCCTATGCACCTCCCGCATTATGGACACTAACAAAAAAGACTGCTGATCTAAGACGTTTCGACAAGAAACAAGAGGGATGGAATGCAAATAACAGCCCAGTTTTGCCATTGTCAACATTGTCGCAGTTGGCAAAAAGAATAATGCTGTTATTTATTTAACACATAATGCTAACGTAAAGACCACATTCGGAGAGATAAACAGTCGCCCACAAAAACGTCTTTGTTACATAACGTAGCCAGCATCATATTTGTATTGTTTGAAGTCCAACATAACTTTCGAAATATTGTACGTCTTAAGGGGAGACACTACCCTTTTCCAAAAGGTGTAATGCACATGACATGGTGTGCAACTGATCACCTTGAATGCAGCGGATTCCTATGCAAACTTGCACACCAAAGTGCTGAATGGCGCATTTTTCTCCACTAAGGATGATGATCTTAGAGCAACTGTCATTTGCGATGGCACCAGTTTTTTTTTTACTCCTGATTTTATCCACGTCTCTTAGACACGTTTGATCCTATGGAGGCTTTTCCTTGTTTTCTGTCTGGATATAAAAGTTATTTCATTTATCATCAAAGGGTGTTGCTGGTTTCTGAAAACTCTGCGTCAAGACAGAAAATCCAAAAAAGCCTTCATATGATCATACATAAAGGTATCTAAGACAATATGGGTGAATTCTGATGTCAAACAACTGGTGCCATCGCTAATGGCATTGTTCTAATATCATCACCCTTGAAGAAGAAGAATGCACCATTCAGCACTTTGGTGTGTAATTTTGCATAGAAATCCAGTTTACTCATGGGGAGAAGTTGCGCACCATGTTATATTAACACACTATTTCATTGTGTCAGAGTTCCTTACGAGTGCTGTTACACTTGATATTATCACCCCGCTTCTCTCACATTCCTTCCCTTCCCCCTCTCCACCTTCATCATTCTCTCCGTCTCCCCGCGCATTCCCTACCCCACTCCACTGCCCCTTCAACCTCCCTCCCCCCTTTAACACACAACAATTCAAGCAAACACTTTTCTATAAAGGATCGCGTCAATGCTGTTCTTAATCGTATTTCATTTTCCCTGCCTCCCCACAATAATTAGCACACTTAGCACACAAAAATAACGTCAGGACAAAAGACATGAATTAACACAAACCTGTGTGCACATCGTGCAAGTAAAGTTTGGTGTTTGTACAACAACAATTTCTTTTTTATATGTGAGGATGTGTGTGTGTGTGTGTGTGTGTGCGCGTGTGTGTGTGCGTGTGTGTGTGTGTGTGGTTATTTTTTAATTATTTTTTATGATTAGAGTCTATTTTCCATGAAGGATCGAACTTTGCATGCAGCACAACGTTTACCCTATGACAAATATTTGCGTCCACAATGAAGGAGATGTGCGCTTTAGATAACAACAAGCCCCATCAAAAGATAATTGTTTACCCGATCGAACCCCCCGTTATGAACTGTGGAAATGAATGATAGGACATGGAACTTTTAGAGAGAGAACTCCTGCTTCAGCTAGTTCTGTCATCCGCGTAATGGGGCCACAGACAATTACAAATAAACAATTCTGCGGATCGATATCAAGGGTAAATATTGTTTTCCAATAGTGACAGCTGCGGCTACTTGTTAAGACATGTGGTCACGTTCAAGATATCGATACCAATTACGTAATAATAAGTGGTATCGATATTGATAACGCCGTACAGATCAGACCAGGTGCTTGTGAATAGATAATTTTACTGAAATTAACTCCCTTGAATCAGCTAGGTGGCGCGCTAGATGTTCAGGCACGCTTCACATGTTTCACTCTACTCCCGCTGTGACTTTAAATGGAAATAGCAGATATTTTCTAGTATGTCATGTACCGAAATTTAAGCCCAGGGTTTTCAAAGATACTTAGCCTTATCATGTAAAACATGGCTCCCAGCATATCGCAGAGAGAGAAAAATCAAATCAAGCTTTTTATATATCGTCGGCGGAATGATAGAATCGGCTAACTGCAAAATTTTTGAAAATTTTTTTTTTGGCTAATCTGAATCATCATGCAACCCTTTATATCCTATAAAAATCTCAGAAAACACAGGGCAGTGAAAAAACATTTATTTTGATAATTTTATAATCGGCTAACTACGCGCTTCGAATAGCCGGGAATGATAGGATCGGCTATCTGAAACCTGAGCGGTGGGACATTTGTTATAAGCGTTGTATTATGCTGGGATAATGAATACTGGTGTTGTCACTAGACTATCTAGATGGTTGAGGTATTCATCCCGATGTCATAGTTCGTTGTATAATCAATCGCCCGACAATCCTGCACGACTCTATTACTTCATCTCAAAAACAGCCCCTATCATCAGCTCCACGCAATGTCGATGTCCATGTTCCTGTGCAGCCTTCGTCCATTGTTTCAGAATTCTTAGGCACAGCCAAACCAGACATCAACATCGCAGTTAAATCAGAAATCAACATACAAACAGCTGCTGAACTAGAACACAACGATACCGCGACAAAGAGAAAAGGCTCGAGTGAATAGACAGGAAACAAAAGAAAACATCTAAGTGAAACAGGACAGGAGTACGTTTGTCATGGCACTGAAGTGCCTGCGCGGCAAATGAAAGCGAGGTATCCATGCAAAAGTAAAGACACGCAGTGCCATCAGATTACAGAGGAAGACAGAAATGGTATATTTCGTTATATTTGGTCCCTTTCATGGTCCGAAAAAGAATGCTTCGTCAAAGGTCTTGTCGACCAAACCTCTACACAGTTCAGAAGCTTCCAAACCCTCTACTACCTCAAAAAGGATGGGCTGAAGCTGAAGGCTGCAAGTCAATGTTCCTGGCGACTACAGCTCTAGCTAATAAACCATTTTGTTGGATCGGTTATGAAAGATACAGACAAATCACTTGCAAATGTAAGCACGACAACACTGCCTTCTTCTGGACATAAATACTATGAACGAGCGAAGAAGGAAAAACGTTTCTTGACTGAGGAATTTTGGATCCATTGCCTAAATGCATTCGCATTATTGCCGTCAATCAATAGGAAAATTATAATTGGAACCAATTATGCGAGGAATGCCAGAACTCTACAATCTCTGTGTTGAGAAATTTGAAGAGCAAAATCGGAAGCTATTGTGTAAGAAGGTACTGGCAGGACAATTCAAACTGAAAAATCTATCATTCTTCCAGCCCCAAAAAGATCAGTGCGATCTTTGTGTTGGTTTCCTATGAGGCAGGCAACATTCCTGAAGATGAATAGAGATCACACCGAGATCAGAAAGACAAAGCGAGGAGGGAAAAGGATACCTATAAATTGAAAGCGTTGGTATCAGTCACAGTGAACAATTGAAATGAGGACAGAGTTTGTGTGCTTGCGATGGACCTCCAAACTTTTGGCTCCAACCCAAGCCTCAAAGCTTCAGCACTGTACTACAAGACTAAACTGGCCGTTCACAATTTCAGCATTTCTGATTTTGCTAGTCGGTATGTCATGTGTTACGTCTGGCATGAGGGGTGAGGAGGCTTATCAGCAAACGAGTTCTCTTCTTGCATCGCTTGTGTCAGCAAGGCAAGGATTTTATAAGTTCATAATCTAAAGCGACGGTTGCACGTACCAAAACCGGAATAGTGTTCTTGCCATCGCGCTGAGTGACCTCACAAAAACACGGAACATCACCATAGAGCAGAAATTCCTCGTCAAAGGCCACACTCAGATGGAAGTGGACAGTGTCCACAGTGTGATTAAAGCGTCCGTTTAAAAACACAGTCAGTTATGTCCCTCATGACTACAACAACGTGTTCAAAAAGGCAAGCTGCAAGGCACTCGCCCAAACCTTATGAGGTGATGTGGTGTGATCAATCTTTCTTCAAGGACTTCACCAAAGTGGGTCGCTACAAGAGCATCAGGCCAGGTAGACGTAACGGCGATGCCGTTGTCACTGATATTCGTGCTCTGAAGTACTCATCAGATGTGGTCATTCACTTTTAATTGAACCTTGATCAGGACTGGCAGGAGCTTCCCAAAGCTCGAGGCCACACGACAGACATTGCGATGCCCCCCTCCCCCCTTCTATACAGTAATAAACTGACAATCCAAGCCAGTAAGTTTAAACATTTGCAGGAACTCTAAAAAGTGATTCCACATGACTGTTACCCTTTCTACGACAACTTAAGACATTCGTTCACATGTT
>JAWQUT010000369.1:256285-267414 GCA_033807755.1 Ellobium chinense | reverse complement strand
CACACACACACACACACACACACACACACACACACACACACACACACACACACACACTCAAACACTCACACACTCACACACACACACGCACACACATATAATTATATATGATTCAGGAAGTAGATCTCATATCCACGGAAGCTATGTACTCTTTTTCCAAATTCCTGAATGTATGCTGTAAACAGATCAGCTTGAAAAGACACAGTTCTTTCAGTTGGTCTGACTGTAAGCATGTATTTGTATGCACTTATTTATTCGTGAGCTTGTGTGCGAATGTGAGTGCGCTTGATAGACTGTGTCGGCTCTTTCTTTTTTTTTTACAGCTGCATGTTACATTTTCAGTCATTATATTATTTACTCGCCCTGAGAAAGGTCTAGCGACCGAAAATTTGGCTTTTACTACTGGATATTCTTACTAGATAGTGATTTTTATTTGTGAAATGTGTACCCCTTATTGTGTTGTAACTATTCAAGTTTGTTTAATATCGGCTGGTAGACAGTTCATCAATATATTTTTAATATGTTATTCATAAACAATGATGATGATGATGATGATCACGATTTATTGCCGAGATATACAAGAAACTTGTCTCTTTTAAATGTATGACTTCCTAACTTGACCCGCTGCTTTCTCCCTCCACCTATATTATTGACTGCTTGTAGCTCAGATTTTTCGTGGGGGAGTCCCTCATCCCCTCCCTCCTTTTACACACAACTCTTTTCTTCTTACCTTAATTCACTCCTCTACCAATTGTCTTATCCCGTGATCCAGGTTCAGTTGTTATTGGCTTTACCCGCTATTTTAAGACCGTCTCACTTAATCGATCCATAACTGACTTTTAGCTCACTCTTCCATGCTTGTCTTTTCTTTTTCTCTCTAATGTGGTTGCATTTATTGCGAAAGTTATAATTCTTGTTTCATTCTATTGATAAAGGCCTTAAAGCCGAAACGTTTAGAAGTACTTTTGGGCTTGTTTCTTTACTAGATTTTTAATAAATTCCTTGAATTAAGATTGAGCTTTTAATTTTTCTCAGTTTTAAATCATGATGATCATAAAACGATGATGATGATGATGATGATGATGATGATGACGATGATGATAATAATAATAATGTTGATTATCATTATTGTTATTATTATTCCCGATGAAGGAATTTTCAATTCCGAAAATTTGACATTTCCTTATTGTGTGCTTCTTTTTGTAATTTAAATAAAATTGTAAAGTACGACACTGGTGGACGCCATATCATTTTATTTTGTGTGAAACAAATGATAATAATGATGATGATGATGGTGATGATGATGTTGATGATGATGATAATGATGATGACTTTATTTTAAGCGACACAAAGTCCGAGGTCACCTTCAGGGATTACCAGAACATTTGCTTATAAGTCTGGAGTCACTGAGATGGAGGAAAGAGATTGCAAGAGAGAGCAAAGGCTTCAAAGAGATCACTGTGCGTTTCTTATCGCATTAGAGAGAAGCTTTTTTAAAGAGATTTGATGTAATATGGACTTTCCATATTACATTATTCACCGGGTCACTCAGACAGGATTGCATTCATTCATTTACCCGTTCTCTCACTCATTTGTTCATACTCTTTCATTTGTTCATTTCTTTCCGTAAGTCACGCTTGCTTGAAAGTTCACTCACTCATTTGCTGTCTCGTTGTCCCGCTATTTCGCTCCCCGATTCGTTACTTCACTCACTCACTCACTCACTCACTCACTCACTCACTCAATCACTCACTCACTGACTCACTCACTCACTCATTCACTGACTCACTCACTCACTCACTCACTCACTCACTCACTCACTCACTCACTCACTCACTCACTCACTCACTCACTCACTCACTCATTCATTCACTCACATCACCCACTCACTCACTCATTGACTCACTCACTGACTGACTCACTCACTCACACTCTGTTGCTCAGGTCCTCACTCATTCACTTATCCATCCACCCATCCATCCACCCACTTACATTTTCCTCTCCTTCTCTCTCTCTCTCTCTCTCTCTCTCTCTCTCTCTCTCTCTCTCTCTCTCTCTCATGCGCTTTTCATTACTGTCTTTAAAACATATTTTACAGCCATAAGAAGTGAAAGTAGAACATTACTACCGTCGGGGAGGGCGCAGTCGATTACTCATATTTATTCATTCGAAGTCGACAGGATTCTTCTCAATTACACATTTTGTTGTTTCACTCATCAATGGGATAACACCGTCGTGTTATCAATAAAAGTTTGACTCCACAAATACTTTTGGCAGACACTTTTATAATTACCCTTTCGTGACTGGTGCGAAGTAATCCTGACAGTCCAGTCAACAATATGTTGACCGGAAGCAAACTGAACTGGAGAATTCAGACAAGAGTTAGTTCCTGTCAGATGACTCCTATGGAAGCTGGCATTAAAGGTACTTTAGCTACCAGCTTCATGAACAGTAGACCGTTCATCACTGGACATGGAATTGTCGGTTGGACAGGACACATACAAAGCCTTCCTCTTCTTAGACCATTACACTGGCTACCTGTAAAGGCTAGGATTGAGTATAAAGTGGTAACACTCTGTTTGAGCTCAGGAGTCATAATATGCACCATCATACCTGGTAGATGTACTTTGCCCATATACACCATTAAGAAACTTAAGATCCAAAAATTTAAAACAGTTATCTGTACCTCGATCTAATTTAAATAGGAACGGTGATAGGGTCTTCTGTTATTCTGGGCTTCTTATTTGGAATTCACTGTCAGAAAATATTTGAAATTCTTCCAATTTTGAATCATCCAAATGCCAGTTAAAAACACATCTATTTGTAAAGTATTTGTCAGAGTAGCTACTGCAGTCCGTACGTGGAATGCTTGCTGTATCAAGAAGATTTTTGAGATGTATGTCTAGATTTTGCAATAAGTATGTGCGAGTGTGTATGTTTATGCTTGTAATAGAGCTGATGTTTAAAAGAAATGTATGCAATGTAAAGCGTCTCGAGCTTTTCGGGGGTGAGGCGCTATAGAAATTCTCTTTATTATTATTTATTATTATTATACACCATGTCATGTTAACGCCATAATGTTGTGCTCCACGAAATAAATATACCGACGGCGAAGTAAATTTTGGTATCGTTATCTTAAGAATTCTGGGCCCATTGTAACGATAGTGGTGGGCGAATAGGTTTTTCGGCCCTAAGCTACATAGAGATAAAAACCTAGACAGACAGACAGTATCTGAATTTTCAGTTTGAGCTCAAAATTAAAAAAGACAGGGGTAATTAGTTGCTTCACAGTCTAAAAATTCTGCATTTTTTTTTCACAACATTCAACCCCTGAATTTTCTTGGCCTGGCAGTTTCTGAGAAAACATGGCAAAAAAGTCAGACTTGTCACCCTGCGCCCTGCTTGACATCAAAAAGCGAGGCAGGCAAGCTGCACTTGGCTGAACTTGTTATGTTGAAATTCAAGTGGATGTAGCGCCAGGGATTCTTGGGGCACACATGCCTTTCACCGAGCTTGAAGCTAATAATAATAACAACATGGTTTATAAATCTCGTATCCAGGCTAATACCCGCTTACGCCACTTCATATAATTATTGCTCCAGCAGGCCTGATCACGCGAGGACCTTTTCAACTCGCTGGGGATAGTAGAGGCCCTGATCATTAGCATTCTGACAATATCTTTCACGTCTATAGCCAGGTACCCATTTTACAGAGTACAGGGACTGAAGAAAATGTAAATAAAATGTGTTACCAAGACATTTACAACGCGACCGTGGTCGAGAATCGAACCCACGACAAATGCAATAACATAGACGAGTGTGGATAGATTTATGTTGAAAAGAATGATGTCATTAATTCCAGCAGAAAAATGTCAGCAAGGAACCAGGATGAGAAAGTGACAACAAGGGAGAGGGGGTAGGAGATGAAAGACTAGGACTGCAACCCCGCAGCGACGCCCATGAAAGCATGTGGGTGGGGGTGAAAGAAAGAGGGAGATGTTACAGACTCGCAGGAAGGAACGGAGAAATCCCGAACCACATGGCCACCCGGCTTGATAGATATATAATTAGTGTTCTTTACGGCTACTTTTGAAGTTGGGTTCGGAGCACCCATGGATATGTCCGCATTGCAATAATGATATTTCCAGCAACAAGTAAATAATACAAGACTGAGCAAGTTTTATCTATGGAATGATCGACGAGCAGTATTCCCTGTTCAAATCTAGAGCGACCCAGTAGTCACGCCCATTCAGCATATCACTTATCTCCCTTGGTAAATAAATTAACGGGGTGATTGTTCCTGCAATTTCCCTCAGGGGACGCCAGCCAAGACATGGGGAATAACCACGGCGATGGTAATGAACAGTTTGTCGTGCAGCGTTGGGCGGAGAATGAGATCTCAGTGGTACGGGCAGCTATTCTGCTATTTATAATGCCATTTGTTGTGACAAGGACGGGTAAATATAGCAGGTGTGATGTTACTCTTTACCCGTCATGCAGTGATAAAAGACTAGTTTGTCAGAGCCGTGAATTCCAAGGGCTCGATGGCTCAGTTGTCAAATTATCTGTGAGGAGACCCACGCCCAAATCTTCTTGCTAAATATTACTGTGCATTGTCGACTGCCGTCACTCCAGCTCTAATTTTCGTTGCTATTCCCACTTAACATGCATTAGCTGATTTAAAAGAAGTACATTATTTTTAATAGCACATGACAAGTAAAGTTTTTTGTGTGTCTCTTCGTTTGGCCCACCCCCCACGAAAAGCCAGGTAGGGCCTCAGGTTACATCAAAGGAACAGGGGGTTAGCTCATTGGCAGCCTCTATCTTTTCAAACCTCTGACCCGAAATAGTGCTGCTTTAATTTAACCTAAACTGGCCAAGGAAGTGACTACATTAGAACAGGCCACAGCTAAGGTCACTGGCTCCTAACAGTCAGAAAAAACATGATGGAATTAATGGATCACCATTATTAGTAACTCTAACTCAAGTGATTTCAAAATTAATCCGCTTGTGTAATCATTACATACTTGTTTAGGAGCTGCTGATCAATATTATCAGAGAGATATTAGCATCGTTACCAATATGTATTCAATACGACGGAAGGCGAAGCTGTAGTTCCAAACCTGATGAGAGAACGACGCCATCAAATCAAGCAACTAGTGAAATAATATCAGGATAACACGGTCTACGGAAAGGAAAATTATTTGTAAAATTCTGCCAGCTAAAAATTCAATTCTTAGACACCCCATGTAAATAGTCTTCAAATTTTTAACAAATAATAAACCCTATTCCAAAATCTCCTACCTCCTCTTTGGTGAGGATGAAGTCTAAATGAAAAAAAATGGAAAATGAAACTATGACTTTATTTACCCCGTAGGGAAAGTGTTTTTACAATGGCATACTATGTTATACATCTCGTTCATAATACAAACACACAATATTACTAATCAAATACATAACTAAGTCATTGCTGGTTGCCAGCGGTGCAGCGCCCTGGTCCCCCCCCCCCCNCTCCAAGCTCTAAAGCCAGGTACTCATTTACACCTGCGTCGAGTGAGGAAATGGAAGTGAAGTGTCTTTCCTAAGGACACTACAGCGTAAATCGCCCAGTTCGCCAGTCAAACACACAAACCTTAGACTTAAAAGTCTTCCGTTTCTGAGTACGACTCACAAAACCGCACGGCCATGCTGCCTCCCTAAAGTAATTGTACTTACGACTCTAGCAAACTGTAACTACGTAATACTCATTTGTTACCATTAATAAAATTACAGAGTCGATTTTTTTTTTATTTGGCTTATTATAACAATGTTTTGTCTTACGAAGCGACAGGAATTTGCCACTGCGGAACGTAGACATTCATAACTACGAAACGTACCCAGTGTTTTGAAATTACTACCAACCGTAATTCATCCAGGCACTAGCCATATCCAGCATAGGTTGTAGAGTAGGCCTACATAGCATGGTGTGCAACCAATCAATTTAGTGATAGCTTTGGAAATGGCTGAACAAGTATATTACATAATATTTTGATATGTGCGTCTGTATGTGAATTACATACGAAAAAAACTGCAGTTTCCTACTGTACCACGAAACTATTGAAGCTAGAGGTCTGAGATATTGACACAACACGCATACGTTACTGGCAGCCCAATGGTGTCAAAGCCACAAACCGGTCATGTGGCGTTTTTATGGATACTTATTGTTTCCATGCGACGAAATTCAGAGCCATACCTATATATCATAAGCTTAGCTTATGCAAAATGGAGACTTATAAGACAAAGCTGGAAGCTTTATACTTAAAATTATACGTACTCCCCATTCTACCATTGGGATCAACAGGGGTTTAGGGGTTGTTTGCACAACGCTGTCTAAGTCTAACCTAGCGCGCTGACAGTAACTCCGGGAAACCCCAACAATGTTTTGGGGATTTCCCGTTGTTACGGCAAGCGTGCAAGGCTAGACAGCATTGTGCATACGACCCCAGTGACGGCATGCGTGATTCTTACGTTAATTAACGCATCGTGGTAACCACAGGAAACCTCCAAAACATCAGTCATGTTCAACGTAGTTGACGCAATGCGCAAATTAACGTAAGGATTAGGCATATGGGCATAGACCTACATACAGGCCATATTATATAGGTATGAAGATGCCAATGTTTTTGTACTGTTGGCTTCATAAGGTTTTACACCTCTCATTAGTTTATCCAGGGGTCCCATGCCAAATACTTTCCAGACATATTACTTAGCTCTTCTTCCAGATTTGACAAAAAGGTAAAATGCCCCTAAACCAATTGGAATTTGAGAACTTTTGAGTGAAGCAGACTACCTAATATTTTAGGCCTTTTCACTCAGTAAACAGGGTAACTTTACCCATCTAGCAACAACCACAAAGTTTATACTTGAGTGGCTAAATCTCACCTATTCTGAGTCTACAAATGTATTTGCATCTATGTAAGCTTTTGAATTCAAATCCACCCCCACCCCACCCCTCATCATGGCCAGTTTTCTGATTTTATAGGGACTAATTAAAATCGTATATTTTTTGCCTGGTGCTGTTGGTATCTTCATACCTAAAGGAGAGAGCCAGAGAGAGAGAGTGAGAGAGAGAGAGAGTGAGAGAGAGAGAGAATGCGGTACAGGAGATGGGATGCCTGGAAACACCCAATCACATCACAGATGAACGCTTTGGACGCTTCGAACAAAAACCAAAAAAAAAAAGACGCCGTGGGCGATCGGATTTTCCCCTTCCTGAAATTATTAAAAATCGAGAAAAACAAGACGAGAAATGGTATTCTCTCTCTGGAAAAGGATGAAGGGGAAGGGAGGTTCTATCTTTAGAACATTGACGACCTTTTCATGAGACTCTTGTCTCTCATGTCACCCTTTTTTTTCCTTGGTTTTTGTTGTTTTTTTTTTCTGTTGATAAGTCTTATTCATATCATTATTCTGTACTGGTCTACCGTCTCTGCTCGAGTGTTATCAAGGGAAGCTTTTCTTCCAAGAAGTATAAGGCAAGCCAGACATTGTTACGGAGCAAATAAATTTATAATTGGGCATTGTGCTCACGCGAGGCGGCATGATTCCCCAGGCAGCTATAAATTATGGATGACCCGCCATATTACGTATGCGTGATGTCCACTGAGAGGAACTTTTCATTTCGTCACTACGGGGTTGTTTTTTTTGCCGATCGTGGGACGGACGCGACTGGCCGAAGATGTCATCATGTATAAAGTCGTTCATGTATTGAAATGACAGACATTTGTGGATTTGCATAGTCTCTTTTTTTTTACCGTTCTCCCCCATGCCAAATGGCATTACAGTCCTGGCCACTATTGCGTATACGTCTTCAACATACGCACTCTCTCCCTTTTGCTTCCTCTCTCTGTCTTTCTCTCATTCGTTGTGTTCTTTTTTTGTTTATCCTTTTTCTCGCAACGTGCCCCAAACCAGTCTTAAAATCAGTCTATTTATGGTTTCTGTCTGTTTTTCTCGCTGACAAATGAGAACTTGCGCATTACCGATGGGAGGTCTTACCATCGTAAAAAAGTACATAAATGCATGCATACAACCCTAGTTGCGTTCAACGTGCAGAATTAATGCAATTCTAACGACGGTAAAAGATCCCATTGTTAATGCGCAAGCTCCCACTTCAAGACGTGTTTTGTCGCCATGTTGTAGCTTTGTTGTTTATTTCCTGTATTTGTCGGGTTGTTTGTTTGTCTGCAGTTACTGTGTAGGTCTGCCTTATTTTTCTGTCTACCTGTCTCATATGCGTCTAACATACTCTGTGGTCACATTAATTTTCCTTGTGTCTGGGTCTTGTCAGCTGTCTTCAGCGGTCTGTCCGCTTGTGTGTTGTAAAATCTGTTGTTGTTTTTTTTTTACTTCTTTTACTATCTATATTATGAAGATTCCCTTTCACCATTCTCTGTCTTTCACTGTGTTGGCGGCCTGTCTCACAATGAATAAGCCTGTACATCTCTGCAGTTATTGTCCACTTGTTCTCTCAATCTCTCTGTGTTTCCTTCTCGTACTTTTTTCTTTCCTAACGATTTTCTGTGTTTCTCTCTCGTTTTTTTTTTCCTTTTTACTTCCCCGATTCACTTTTATATCTTCTCATTCAAAGTTTTTCTTTGTTTTCTCTCTCCCTCTGTTTCTTCCCCCCCCCNCCCCCTCCTCTCTCTCTCTCTCTCATTGTTTTTCAAATGTCCCTTTCATACATTTTTTTATGTCTTTCATCCTTTTACTGCCCTTGTCCTTAATCCTCTTGTTCCTTTTCAACCCTTGCTTTCACAGACCCCATTATCTCTCTCTCCCTCTCTCTCTCTCTCTCTCTCTCTCTCTCTCTCTCTCTCTCTCTCACTCGGCATGTGTCTCTATCACTCCTAATTACCTCTTTAACTAACCGGTCACCCTCTTAATTTGACATTTTCTACAGCGCATCCTCCATCGTTCAGCCCGGCCTGTCCATCTTCCTTTGAGGTGGGCCGATACCAAACATTCAAGTATCGACTACTCAGCCCTGAAGCTCTAAGTAAGAAAAATATAGATTCCATTCCGATTCTGTTATTGTGACACTGGCAGACATTTATTGTGACACGATCGATACTTTTCCATACTCTTAATACGCTTTGATATCATTTGATATACTCAAAACTTTCTAAGAGCCCTAGACTGTGCACAGGTAGGAGCGGTAGGTAGTTTGGAACTGAAGATCTAAGAGGTTTGAAATCGATTTCGAATACTTCAGATGCTTGTTAATCTCAGGTCACGGTGGGCTGTGTGATGAGGCATCTTATATCTTTTTAGGAAAGATTGGATTGGGGGTCAAAATTACTTTGAGGCTATTGACATTACATCAGTGTGGCCGGGCTGGATGAGAGGAGGCATGAAAAAAATGATACTTTCAAAGAAGTGAGGAAATAAATCTTACCAAGGGACAGACAAATTGTCGCCACTTACATCAAGAGTATCAAATCATATCGAAACTCCAGAACTTGAGGTTCGATACTGAGTCGAAATTTCTATTAATCGAAAGCAGTAATGTTGGTATTCGATACTGTCCACCATTAATCTTCCCCTTCAATCTCTCCGTGGTCTTTGCTCACTTCCTCACGCCCTCTGACGACCAGATTCTCACATTCATCAACGGCTTGCATTCCGTTTGCCCCCATTGACCACACCAAGGGCGGATAGCCAATTCACAACATTGGCGGGNGGTGGGGGAGGGCAGAGGGGTACTGGTAAATAACTTCTAACATTTATCAACAAGTTGCACTCCGCTTGCCCGCACCCCCACCCCCAAACTGACTATCTCAGGGGCGGAAAGCCAGTTCACAAATTGAGGGGGCCTAAAGATAACATGACATCGTGGAGCCCGCTGTGACATTTTATGCCAAAATGTACATTCACTGTAAATCACAGTGCATAATTCAACAAAAATATCATGTGCCTTGGACAGCACTAATCATCAGCTTCTCACATTTATCAACAGCTGGCATTCCATTTAAGCCCATTGACCACGTCAGGGGCGTAGAGCCAGTTTACATACGGGGGGAAAAGGGGGCACTAGCAATCAGCTTCTCCTATTTATCAACGGCTCTCATTAAGCTTGTTTACGTAGACCATTTTAGGGCCGGAGTGACGCTTCACAAATTGGGAACGAGGAAGGAGGAAGGAAAGAGGGAGGAAGGGGGAAGGGAAAGATGAACTGATGAGAAGAAGCGAATGACGGATGAGAACTCAATTTTCTGGAATTGAGATGGGGACATCTGCCATCTACACGACAAAGATTAATTGCTCATATTCCATAACATTATTATCTTATTTCTTCTTCTTCTTCTTCTTCTTCTTCTTCTCCTCCTCCTTCTTTTTCTCCTTCTTCTTCTTCTTCTTCTTCTTCTTCTTCTTCTTTATTTTCTTCTTCTTCAGTTGTTTCCTTCTCGTCTCCATTCCCGGTCATGCCTTGATGTTTGCTCTGTTGGTAAATTTAACGATCCTTTGCAGGTCCAAAAGCCCCCCCCCCCTCCACCTCCTCTACCTCTCACAAAAGCTTAGTACTGACACCAGGTGGATGCTTCTGACCAAAGCTCCTCTTTGAGAATCAGATACTCCGGAAAGCTCTGCAGAACATACAGGTTACACACGTCCAAATCTTATTGCTATATTCTACTATGTACTATCCATTGTCGTCACTCCAGCCCTAATTTTCGGTGGCTATTCTCACTCATCAGTAATGGAGATAAGCATCTGATCTAAAAAAAAAAAAAAAACATTACTTTTAATGGCCCATAACTAGTTAATTTTTTCTGCTCTATCTCTTCGTTTGACTCACCCCCATGAAAAGCCAGTTGAGATCTCAGCTATTTCAAGAGGACAGAGAGTTAGCTCATTGGCAGCCTCTATTTTTTCAAACTAATCAAACCTCTGACCCGAAATAGTGCTGCTTTAGTTTACGCTAAACTGGCCAGGGAAGTGACAAATGCATTAGAACACGTCACAGCTAGGGTCACTGGGCCCCTGAGAGGGAGAGAAAAATGATGTGATAAATAGATCCACCCTTCTTTGGAAGTTCAAACGAAGTGACCTCAAAATTATTGCGCGTGTGTAACTTTTAGGGATGTCTGT